>CANYBF010362823.1:0-14589 GCA_948192965.1 Dalechampia spathulata
AAGGAGAACTGCATTGATATGTAAGAGTTACTATCTTATGCCATATCTAATCTCTAATTTAGTTTTCATGAGTTTTGATGCAAATATCTTCTCTTGGTTTGCTGATTTAAATAAAATTTTTAAATTTCTTCCGCTGCTTAAAAACATAGCAAACCAACATATTGGTGGAATGATTTTATCAATGCCATTACATTAATTAATAGAAAGACATTCTAAATGATCTACAAGAAAGTTTATTTGTTTACAGAAACAACTATCGGAATTCATTATTTATCATGGCTAGAATAATTGAATATTAATGGGATAATTGTATTTATCATTATATTAATTATAAATAATTATTATCAATTTCCTTCACTGATTTATTTATTAATTATATTTATATTCTAATAAAATAATTAGATTTTATTTTCACATCATTATTATTAGTCACCATTGAGTTTTATACTTAACTTTTATCGTTTGATGAATGCAAGTTAAGGTAACTTGGATGGACGTCTAGATTGATGTGGCACTAGCATAATCAGAATAATTCAAAGACTTGAATGATCCTCAAAACTATGTCTAGACCGTGTAATATATTCTTAGCAAATATTTTATTATGCAACTATCATTGTACCATTTAAAGGCAGTAAAATCTTTTATGCTTGTAAATTAGCAGAGATGCTAAAAATATCTAGTATGTGGCTTATATAAACTTATAAATGATGTTTTGATATAGGAAAATGATAGATGGCATGTCATACTTATGATATAAATATTTTAAATGATAGGTGATGTTGAAGCCATAGGTTATAAAATAAATAGTTACTAAATAGACCAGATTTATTCCGTTGATGTTAAAAAAAATTTCATAGATCCATTCTAGTTTGATTAATGAATTCCTAATTATATGATTTTTATTAATCGCTCTACGGGAGCATGTTCCATTAAGCGGTATGACATAATTCTCTTTATTCCTTTCAAACTAATGATTATGGGTAAGTTAGTACCTTAGACTCCATTCAACTCCTTAGGAACATAAGTCTACTTTCACCACTCATTGCTTAGTACTATGGATCATCAATGATTCCCTGACCAGATAGACATGAGATATAGTTCCACATTAATGATTCTATTTGGTGGATAGGTGTGCAAACACCATAGCGAGAGACCTTAACCTATTTACTAGATTAAGCCCATGTAGTTAACTATAGCAACATTCCAAACTAGGATTCCTATTCCACATGCTATATGGATCAATGCCTTATCATGTCAATGGGTTTGCCTAAATCCAACCTATTTTTCCAAACACATATTGCTTTAAGAAGGGTCACAATTATATCATAATTATGAAAAGGGTTACAACCTTATACCAATGAAATGGTCATGCCTTTTAAAAGCAATATGACTATTTCAAAATGTTATCAGATTTTTATTATAGTCCCTCATATGATTAAGCAATGATTAAATCTTTGTATACCTTACATGTTAAGAGTTTCATGCCTTGAGTTCCCAATGTAATTCTAGGATAGTATCCCATTTAAGAGAATTTGGACTGATCAATCTTTGTGGAGCTATAAAGGTGGAAGGGAGCAATGTTTTATGCTACATGTTCACTAAATTTTTTATATTCTCTGTCTAACATACATATATGCATACTCATGTAATTTTCACCAATCGATATTTCCTGCAGCCATAACATCATATTTTTCTTAGCATAAGTCATGCATACATCCAAAGTGTTACATTACATGCATCAAAAGAAAATGCATGTTCATACATCCATGCATCAAAAAAACCTCTTGCAATAATGAATTTGGGAGGCTCTTAGCCTTAGGGACTACATCACTTTACCAACTCTAATCAAGGATAAAGGGAAGGTAGTTAACATGTATGATATATAGATGGATGATGATACTCTGATTTGAATGCATGATATCCATAAGACTGAAACTTCTATACTAGAATAGAACATTGACTAGTTATGATCCATTATAAAGACCAAAGGCATAAGGTCTGATTTATACTTCGATGAGTTCTTTGTTAGAGCCATTAAAGAGCTACCTACCAAGTTTAAGATCCTTGATATTCTCAAGTATATTAGGGTTAGGGATCCAAAGAACCATCTCAAGACATAAATGTCTTACAGCTATCGTCTCGACTACTCTAAAATAGAACCAACCTTAGAGATTCTCGAATCTTAGGATGCCACTTTCCAAGGTTTTTAAGAGACTCCTTAAAGCCAAACTTATTAACCCACTAGAACTAAATTTTTAAACATCATAAGATATTAACTCATTTTCTCTTACTCAAATGTATAAGTTATGGTTATGTCAGTGAAATTGAGATTCACATGATGTAGCATATTTTGATAGAAAAACGGATTGATTTGTGTTATCTGATGATAATTTAGATTAGCAGAATAACTTAGTTAAAAGGTTTATTATATGAAAAGTATTTTACAATGTTATTTTAATATCATTAAGTAGATGTTACAGGTAAGATTTATAATGAATTGAATAAACCATATATGTTGAATGATTAACTCATTTAGGGAGTTAAGAAACTAACTAAGATACCATAAAAATTCTTTTAGTAAATAAGTAGATTCAAAATAAATGTAGCATACTAGTCGTATTTTGGCAAGTCAAGAATGGTTAACCAAGTATGAAAATATGATAAAATTGCTATAGTTGTTAGAAGAATCTCCTAGCAAGTTAATGGCTACACTAAAGGCAAATTTACTTCTTGATAGTTTACCTTTCTGATCATTAAATTGATACTAGGTCAAAGTGTTTCTAAAGTTAGAATTGTAGCCAAATTTATTATAAAAGCAACTAAGTCCATTGCTATTATTGCTAAGGAGTTTCAAGGTATAGATATCTTACTTGAAAGTATATACAATTAACCTAATCTAGATTATGAAAATGCTGAGGTGCAAGAAAATTACGAAGAATAAGAGAAACAAGAACTTAAGTCTAAAATTAGAAAAACCATTACTAATGTTCTTATATGACTTAATGGGAAACAACTCACTAATGATGCTTCAATAGCATCTACTGGTAACTATGAGTTTGAATTTGAAGTTATCACTAAACATCTTCTACTCATTGCCTTACCCTTTTAGCCTTAATTATGAAAATCAAACCTATCAAGCCTAGTGAACCTGAAAGTTACTCAAAGCCCCTCTCAATTGGCTAATTTATTTTGCATACTAAACTTCAAAACTTAATGTTTATATTTTTCAATAATCCGTTGCATCTATATATACATACTTTTTATTTCTTTAAACTCTTTCATGATGATAAAAAGGAGGAGAAGTAAAAATAGTTTAAATTTTGTTACAATATGTTATAACGCTTACTAGTTATTATAATGATGATTTAAGAACTTAAATGTTATGATGTTGTTAGATATTATGATTTGATTATGATATCGTGATTAAAGTTTGTGATACAAGATAAATACATGAGGTTTTAAACTTCGAATATAGCAAAAAAGTATTCAACAAAAGTGATTTTCTAAGAGTTTCATTAGTGTTATTTACTTTCAAGTTATATAGATTTTTTATTGTATTGGGCTTTAAGTGAGAGTTCTTAAACTTTTTGTTATTCTTTTTCAGAGAGTGCCAAATTAATCTGTTAAAGAGATTGTTAAGTTAACTTGCAAAACTTATTATACTTCTAAGTTAAGGGCAAGTCATAATTGGGAAAAATCAAATATGATTAAGAACAAGTCATAATTGAGCATAATTAAGGTATACTAAACAATTAGCTTAATTGTGTAAGTTAATCTTATAATGTTCAAGGTAAGGAACATAGTAGAGAAGGTTGATGGACGAAATAAGAATTAAGGTGTTTATATGACTTAAAATAAGTTTGATTAAATATGCTTGGAATAAAGGATGGGTGACCTCCTAAGAAGTTATGACAATTTAGTTGTGTAATGACTTTTGATGTGATTTAACTTGAGTTGTATAATAGATCTCCATATTAGGTATAGTTAAGTTAAAAGGAAGAAGTACAAGTCATTTTATAAATATTAAAATTTTAATCTAGGACTTATCAAAATAGAAAGTTTAAGAGAAAATATATTTATCCAAATATCTAAAGATTACAATGACCCTTTATGGGAAGCCTTTAAAACGAAACGGAGGAAGGAGTGGAAGGCTTGTTTGAAATTGAGGAGAAGGAAAAGAGGAAAACATTTCCAAGATAATTTCTACTTAATTTCTTAAACAATTTTTTGAGAAAATTTAAGAAAAAAATATAATTTCTTATTCTCTTCCACCCTATTATAGTTTTACTTAAAAAAAAGTTTGAATTAAAGAAGTGGAGAATGATATGTAAGGGAATTCATGTGGGATGTATGATTTAATAAAGATTAAGTTGAAATTTTATTGAATTAATATTATTTAGCATATTTTATTTATGCTTCAAATAGAAATTTGAAGAAATAGAAATTAAATCATTACGACATTCAAGGGGGAGTATTTAGCCTAGACGAGTTAATGGAGAAATTATGGTTTTAATTTGATTTAATGGTGGATAATGGAAGAACATCTATTAGAAAAGATACATATGGAAAAATATTTAATAAAAATTAAAGAAAATTTTATGGTAAATTTACTTGAAGAATTCAACCATATATGGGTTTTCATGAAAATGTTGATTTTAATTTGATTTAATTATGTTTGAGTGATTATTTTATTAATTAGAATGTGATTTGTGATGAAAAATGCATTTTTCCATAATTAAATTGATGTTTACACAAAAAAAATTGTGAAATACTGATTATGTTTGTTAAGTAATTTTGTGAGCTTGTAAAATGATATAGAAATATATTTTGAAAGTAAGGAAATGAGCTTTCTGCAAATGGATTCATGTATTTTAAATTTGTACTTTTGAGCATTTTAAATTATAGATAAAACTACACCAAATATTATTTGAAATGCCTAAATGGATTTTGTTATTAATAAAAAAAAGGGATAAAATTAAGTTAGAATTAATAAATATTTAGGTGAAAGAGGAGGTGGTTTCAAAAGAAGAAAGAACGATTCATTCTATAATTTTTACAATAGTTCAAAAGATAGTTTTAGATATTTTAATAGCTTTATAGATATTATGTTTATACAACTAAAAGTAATATTGAAGGTAAAAAAGCAAGTAAAGTAAAGAGAGAAGAAAAATGCAGAAAATAGTAAAAATAAAGGTTTATGCAAAATAAGTAACAATTATAATTTGTATTCTATTACTTTATTTTATATGAATGTGTTAGATTTAAAAGAGTGAAATATCAATGAAATAAAATAAAAATTTTATTTAAAACACGTGGAAATCATATCTATACAATCAACCATTCATAATTCCAATGCATAAAATCATAGCACAAAGTGTAGAAGTAACATTTACTTTAATGTCGATCTACTTCTTTCTTGTATTTTACAAAAGAGTTATAGCAAACTTTTTTCAAATCCTAAAGGAAGAGATCTCCAAACTACACACATACTAAGACAAGTTAGTAACTCTTACTAAAACTCTAAATCAATTGAATTAGAATTAAGATAGAGGTGAATAGGAGAGAAAAAGATGATGTTTTTATTTTTCTTCTCTTAGACTTATAAATGGAAATGGATTTTCTTGAGAGAAAAAGGAGGTTGTCATTTTCCTTAGAATGAATAGTATGATAATCATACATAACCTTAATTTCATAAAAGCATAAATTTATATGAACATATTAGGGTTAAGGTTATGTTAGATGACTTAAGTAGTGCATGTTCATGAGGCATGCCTATCATACCCGTGACCCGGTATGACATGCCTCCCATAGTGTAACTACCAATCTCCTCTAAAAGAAAATTGATAATTACCCTACAAGGGATGCTTATCATTAATTCATTAACCAAATCGTATGAAACCATATCATGCATGCATAATATATGCAGCAAAATGACTTCACCTTATCATCATAAAAATTTTCTCAAGCATGCATAACTCAATTCCACAATTCTAATACCAACCAAAAGATTGTAAATTCTGATACCACTTAAAAACATGTCATAAATGTATGCATAAAAGAAATATACAATGTCACTAGTATCTTTATTACCAAAGTACAAACACAAAGTGGTATGTTGCACGAGCCATGGAATAAGATCCTGTCTGGTAGTCCAAGACCTCTACTGATGAACTGACTCAATTCTCTTCCTATCGCTCCAAAATCCCATGATCTCTCATGCAGTTAGTGCCTACGTTTATTAATTGACAAACGTTGAGTATAAAACTCAGTAATGCTAGTAAAACAATTAGTAGAAATATTTATATCACAACACAAAGCATATCATTCCATATAATTTTTCATATAACATCTTATCTGCAAGCAAAACTCATTCAGATATCATTATAAATATAACTCAATCACAACATCTTATGCAAGGCAATTCACATGATATTCACATCATTTTCATCATTCACACAACACCTTTCAGCATTCAATTACTGATTCCTGCATAATCATTCCATCAATTTCTATATACATGAATGTGATAGAATCTGCCTTTTTCTTTTTGCAATGCATTATGATATGAATTCCCCTCTATTTTTCCTATATCATAATCATAATCATCAATGCCTAGCATTCTTATATATATATGTGCACACTGTACTAGCCTGGCTATATACTACTATCTTTTCGGTATTTTCATGTTCTACCATTTTTTTGGTAACACATTATCGCCTCCCTCTATTTCTTATTGAGCTCCCCTTTTTCCTCACCGTTTGCCCATTTTCCTCCTTCCTTATCTCTCCCATGCATGTGGCTCAGTACTATACTACTATTTTTTTTGGGTACACATATATGTTCCACTATCTTTTCGGTAACACATCATCATATCCTTACATCGCTCATTTTCCTCCTCCCTTATGGCTTCAACATGCATGCCATGTTAAATGCAATTGTTAAAATAACATGCTATATGAATAATTATTTATGCAATCATATATAATCAAATATTTTGCTATTATACAGAATCTCATAATCACCATCCTTTTCTATTAAAGGACATAAATCAAAACATAATCGTATGTTAATATTAAGGTAAACATTTTAGCTTACCCATCAATTCATTTTAAATGAATCAACCTATTAATGGCACAAACCAACACAATAACATAAACCATCACAACTAGCATAAACCTGCCACCAGTTTTCCTTTGTCTATGTTGATTAGAGGAATAGGTTCAAAATTCGTGTTATCACCTAATCATAATACAACATATATTCAATACTCCAATCAACCATAAATATAGATTACACGCAACCTATTTCATTTTTCATATCATAAGCATTCATATAATCATGTCATAAGGATAAATTATCCAATCATAAAAATTTTACCCAAAGAAGATCATATAACCATATAATTAATCCTTTAAGAAAATGAGAAGTTAGTTAATTATCCATATTTATCATTAACTTCATCTTTATCATCATGATAACATATACCTTTTTTTTACCCTTTAGTTATTATAATCGCTCATTAGCAATTAAATTAGAACAGCATCCAAAATTATGTTATTTAGC
Source organism: Dalechampia spathulata (assembly GCA_948192965.1). Taxonomy (NCBI): domain Eukaryota; kingdom Viridiplantae; phylum Streptophyta; class Magnoliopsida; order Malpighiales; family Euphorbiaceae; genus Dalechampia; species Dalechampia spathulata. The sequence goes on from CANYBF010362823.1 coordinate 7,564, forward strand.
TATAATACAGTTTGTTATGAGCTCAATAATTTAATCATTAAGACATGAAAATAATTCATGTAATTCAATTGTTTTAAATTTTCAACTTTAAATTACCATGTAAACCTCTTGTCTTTTGACCCTATTTTCACTAATCAAATGAATTTTAATTAAACCCAAACCAATTTCATAGCAAATTAGACTTCTAGAGCTTCAAAATGATATATTATATGCCTCATAATTCAATTATTAAGGTCTTCAAAGTTAAGTTTTCCGCAAGCCTTAAAAACTATCCCAAAAACAGCTTAGGCATGAATCTTCAGTTTTTAACTTACTAATTTAATTTCCACAAATTATATCTTTGTTGTTTTAAATTACCACTTTTATATTTTAATCATCATTTTAGTAGTAGTTTTAAACCATTAAACTTAGCTATAATAACCATAACAAGAGATTTAATTAACTTCATTTATATAGCTTGAAATATGCATGCAATCATTTCATGCAACTACATTACCCTTAAGTATCTTATCTAAAAGCATAACCAACCTTCTGCCTTCACTAAACACCCATGCATGCATGATAAAACAAGATATACATGTGAGGTTTAGTCCCTCACAACATACATATCCACGCCACTCACCATACACAAACTACACATGCATATTACAATGGATACAACATTAGAGTTATCAAACACATTTTGTACAAACCACTCATTACAAAAAGCTTCATATGTTACACATACATGAATCACAACTAAAAACATCCTTAACATCTTTTTAAAACCCAAAAAAATACAAAATGTAAGCTCTTCTCTTAGGCAGCAACTATATTCACCCAACACTCTAAACATAACCATACAATGCACGATCGAACAGAAAAGTCACACGTTAAACACCCTTCCACATGCTAAGGTAGCTCCCAAGAGGGCATGCAATAAAGAACTAAGAATTCTAGAAGTGTTTGGCATGATGTGGTGAAGAGCAAAGAGAAAGAGTGGAGAGGAAAGGAAATTGTTGAAGTGAAGAAGTGAAGAAATGAGCTGATTTCTTAAGTTTGAAGCTTATATATGACTAAGACTTAATTCCATATGGTAAACCTGACTTAGACATGCAATGCACCCTTCCTTCTATCCTTCCCAAGTTGACACCTCACTCTTAAAAATTTACAACTTAATTATGGTAATCATTACACTTAATCGTGAGGATGACTAATCATCCATACCATGCACACACCCATGCTAAATCCTTCCTCTTAAGCTTAAAATGCAAGGAATAATCTAGAATTGTATATTTATTCATATATGCTACGTATTACTTAATATAATATAATTTATTTATTTATTAAAGCATGTATATTAATCAATAAAAATTCATAATAATATAATTTATAAATATTCACATATTTACATGCTAATTCAAATTGCATAACTGTACATATCATTTAATTAAATTAATTCTTGTCTAATTAATTCTATAACACGTACTTAATTTAGTATATATATCATGCATAAATTCTTATTTAATTCTTTAGCACCTTCAATAATTAACACATCACACATTCAACTAATCATGCATAATAATCAATGTATAATTCCTAGTGTATGTTGTGAGGATATGACAGTACCAACTTAAGTCCATGGGTCTAACCCAAACCTAGCCTCATTTAAAACAAATCCAACCTAAAAACTATTTTATTTATAGTATATCAAATAATAAAAAAGAAAATTAAATATTACAAATAATATCAAATATTATTTAATAATATTGCATAACATCATCTTCTAATTTTAATTCAAAATTTTCTTTATTTGTGTGCTACCTTTTGGCTTCTAATATGTTGGCAACATACCAAAAATATTATTCACTCTCATCAAATGATATTATTATATATAAGTCAAGAGTGGTATCTAGTTACACATCATAACTACCTAAATGTTAAGAAGTTAGTAGTTTGACCATAACTCTTTCATATTAGATACCACTATAATAAACTCCTTTCACCTTTCATTATCTCATTTAGGTTTGAGTACAGATTAATGTCAACTTAATACATGATCAAGTAATGTTAGATCATGCCTTAAACTTGAATCTCCATGCATCATAATCTTTATTCCTAAAATACCTTTATGAATCTCATTCACTAATTGACATTCTAATTTGGCTAGAGATTCTTGAATCAAAGATTACTATATAGACTATGAGAAAAAACCCCTATTTCAAATTTGGATGGTGAATCCTTTATTGATATACGATTATCTTCAACTACTTAATACTAACCTCTAGGTTACAAGCATCCTCTAAAAGAGGCATTATGATAAGGAGTTAAAATATAGTATTCTATAGCTAAGGTAACTTTGATATCTTAAGTCCAATGATACTTGCATTACTGATATGAGTGATATATATTTCATTAACATAGATCATTATCCATATAAAATCTTACTAGCAAGATTATATCCAATAAATTAGTATTATATCATTCATCCATATGTTAACATTAAACATCTTATGTCATAGTGTATGAAAATGCACCCCTTAAAAGAAGTATAACATGTATTAACTATGTACATTTATAATACCCACTCTTATTAATGTTATTATTAAGGATAATTTAGGTATGGAATATTTACATATAAAAGAATCTCATTTCATAAACATGCTTTATGAATTCCTTTTATATTGTTCCAATATCATGGAATTCATTATTTAGTTTAACACTCCAAGCAAAACATAGGTAATAAAATATAGCACTAGATAATGAATAATGCCTTTTATTAAAATAAATCAAATAAATGTTAAATAATTTATATAATGCTCTAGAACATATACTAACAAAATGGTTATTCGTGATGATTTAATATGTTTATGTGAAAATAATTTCTACAAAATAATTTTGATTTGATTTGATATGATTTTAAATGATTTTTGATTTTTATTCTCTTATTTTAATTTATACAAATGATTATTTATAATAGCTTTATATGATAGAAAGGGAATTATGAGTTTATAAACTATGGTTGCTAAAAAATATTATATATATATATATATATATGATTACCTATGATTTGTTATATTTTATATAAATATGCTTTGATGGAAAATGTTATTTGGAATAATTTATATGAAAGTATTTTTAGAAAGAAAATAAAGACTTCTATGTAATATTATTGTTTTAAGATTTAAGAAATGATTCTTTTATGAACCATATGTTAGTGTTTCATATGTGGGAAAAGTATTCCATGATTGAGTGAGATTTGTGAAAAATATTTTTTTATGATTTTCATGATATTCGATATCGAGCATGTATGGATTATCAAATATATATTCCTCACCATAACTGGTGAGATTATCTCTCTTTGGTAAGAGATATGCACATTATATAAGTGAGATTGAGACTATCTACCACTATTTATTATTATGGGACTCAGAAAATTTCTCATAGGGATAATAAGATTGAAAATATCTCCTATAAAGTATATTAAAGTAATGATAAATGCTATCGAATAATAAAAAAAAAATTTTAAAATTATTTTTTTGTAAGGCAACCACGATTTTAAAAAAGTTTAATATTATGTTTTGAGTTTTCTTTTATAAAAAGATATCTTGACTTTTACCTTGATTGATTTACTATTTTCTAAATGATAAGTTTTTAAAAACTTATTGTTTTAATTTTGCATTATTTGTTTTTGAATTAAAAAATTCTCTGATTCGTTTCTAAAATTTGTTTTATTATTTTAATATAAGTTATACACTCATTGTATTCAAAACTATTTTAATTATTTTATTTCAAATTGAAATTATTTTTATTTTTATTTTTAAGCTAATTCATTCTTCATATCCACTGCTTTAAGACTAGCATGAAAGGTTTCCCATGTTTAAATTTTATTATTTTATGTTGTGATTCTAGTTCTTTATTTTTTTTATTGATTATCCATTATTTAATTTATTCATTTAATTCATAAAATTACTATTATTTTCTCTACAATCCCAACACTCTTAAACTTTAGTTCCTCCGAACGACTAAATTTCCACATCTAATGAATAATAATATATTGATCATATTTGTTTACTTTGAATTATGTATGAATATTCATTTAATAGTTATTTAGATTTTGAAAATAATATGAAAGATGTATTTACAATATAACAATTGAATATTTTCATACAAGTATTATAATAATATTTTCCTTTTTATTGAATAAGTATATTTTTATTTAATTTTTATATATTTTTCATAAATATTTTAATATGATATTTCCAATTAGAGATAAATTATGCAACCATGGTTATTTTTGGATCATTGTATTCTATGAATAATTATAGTTTTTTTATACCATTTGATTTATTTTTAATAATTTTAAGTTTGAAACATATACTTCTGGTATGTTTTAATTATAATTAATTAGAATTTAATTTAATTTAAATAAATATCTTTAATAGTGATTAAATTTGTCCTCATGATATAAGCTTTTATAATTATATTTCCTATGTAAAAGGAAATTTTAGCCTTTTACTGATCGATTGTAAGTGAAATTCCTCCTATGGATGGCAATACGTGCGATTTATAGTGGTTCGGCCAACCTGTTGCCTATGTCCACTTTCTCCTAAGTCTCAACTTAGGGTTCCACTAATTTCACAATTAAATTACATAATGGATTCCCAAATGAATCCAATACCCCAGTGTTTTCAAGGCTTACACTCAAACCTTTACAATATCAATCCTCACAATCTTCTCAAATACAAATTAATCCCCAAGGATTAATTACACACCAATCCTACAATAATAAACCTAATCTCTAGGTTGTAGGAATAAAACAAGAAATTATCTGAAGAGTACAAGTTTAAACTTACTTGAAACAAATGAATATTGCTCAAAGGAAATTGCTCTACAAAGTTTGGAATGTTAGAAATCAAAGTAATGAAAGTTCTTAACAAAAACTAGCCGTTTAACAGACTTAAAAGTCTATTTTATAAGTCACGTACGGTCGTACCAAACATGTACACCCGTACGGATTCAAATCTATCCGTTAGAAAATGAGAGGGAAATATGGTACGACCGTACCATCACTTGGTACACCCGTACCAGACCAAATTTCTTGACAAGCAATTTTCCTGCGACCTCACGTACGGCCATACTACCCAATGGTATGCCCGTACCAAAACAGGTTTACTGACAAACCATTTTCCTGCGAGTTTGCGTACGGTCATACCACCTAATGGTACGCCCGTACCAAACTCAATAACATAGTACTCACTAGGTACGTCTAGCCGTATGCCGTACCATTCAACTAAACTATTTGGTATGCCCGTACCAAAATTAGTACGCCTGTACCAATATAGAAAACACTATAAAAATTACAAATGACTTAAATTGACTTACACGTGACTCAAACATCAAAACATAGGGTCTAACAATCTCCCATTTTTTTATGTTGGCAATCAATTTAAGTTTAATTTACAAAACTCATTTAAAAAACATTTTGTTTAACAGATTTTTAAAATTTTGGAAATCTCCCCCTTTATTTTGGAATACATGCCATAAAATGATCAAACCCCAAACAAAGATAATATCATCAACAACCAAATACAAAGAGCAAAGATAAACAATCATAAATCAATCTCAAACACCAAACATCAAATCAAATAAGCTGAATAAACATCATATAAATAAAATATCCAAAAGATACATAAATATCCAATGAAATACATAAAATACATAAAATACATAAAATATCCAAAAGATACATAAATATCCAATGAAATATATAAAATATAAACATAATACAAATGAAATAAATAGCTCCACCAACATAAGTCCTAAAATCATATCATAAACATCTCCCCCTTTGATAATATCAAAAATACAAAGTCACTATGGGTCCTAAGGAGGAGGTGGACTCGGTGGAGAGATGATAAACGGATTGAGCATTAGACTGATAAAATGAAGAGTCTCAGAGGTGGAAGTCTGAAACTTATGGAAATCGACAATGTGCTGATCTAGCCGCTGATCAATAGTAGTAGTGTGCTGATGAAGATGAGTAAGCTACTGGTCAACACTATCAAAGCGTCACTCAAGTCTAGCAATAGCAGTGGAAAGTGTAGCAAAGTGCTGAGCCAAGAGATCAGCAATGGAAGAAGTAGCAGCAGTAGAATCAGTAGGAGTAGCAGCCAAATTAGTGTGCTCTGGAATAACACTAGTGGAAGAGGATCCAGTAGAAAAGTGTCTTTGACGCTTGCGGCTGAGAGTCACCTGACGTACAACATCATCGGTAGGAGCAGGCTGGTCGCGCTACTCAGCAGAAGTGTCATCTGGCAGTGGAACTTGCACGTGCTCAACAACCTCTATAGCTCATGTTACACCCGTAGTTGAGACCCTAGTAGTTTGTACGCTAGTATACGGGTAGAGGTATGTATTCGTATGAGTTTTCTTATGCTTTGATGATGAGTATACGTGTATGTATATATGTATGCTTGTATTTGAGATTGTATTTGTGACACTGTTTCCTTATTGGGAAGTGTGACTTCTCGGTTGGATGAGGAACAGTGAGTTTGATGTGTTAGGATTGGTTTTGGAGTGTGTTTTACAGGTTTTGGATGAGTTATGGGCTTTGAATTAGGCATGTCCTGATTTTAGGCATGCGGTACGGGCTTACGGATAACCGTACGGGCGTACCAGGCTTGAGGGAACAGGGGAATTGAGGTCCTGGAGGTCATACGGGCGTACCAGAGGGTTGTACGGCCGTTCGTTAGCTCGCAGGAATTTAGGTTTGTCAGTAATTTTGGTTCCGTACGGGCGTACCAAATGTGGTACGGCCATACTGAAGCTCGCAGGAAATTGTGCTTGTCAGGCTTTTTAGGTTGGTACGGGCGTACGTGTATTTTGGTACGGCCGTGTCGCACCCTAATTTTGGACCGGTTTGATCCAGATCGATTTAGGAATGCTTCTGAGTCAGTTTGGGTTAACTTCTGGTCAATCCAAGTTGATTTAGGGCTTTCTAGGCCATTCTGGGCCAACTTCGGCCATCCTAGGGGACCCTTTGGA
>CANYBF010363014.1:0-10526 GCA_948192965.1 Dalechampia spathulata
GATCGCGTATGATATTGGCATGATCATACGCGATCGCACATGATGATATGCGATTGGGGCAATAGACAAAATAACATATGCGCGCATGTTTGAAACACATCCATAGTCATTCGGCAATCCAGAAAAATCAAGAACAAACATATGCGTTGGAAGGATGATCATATGCGAACGCGTATGATATTGACATTATCATACGCGATCGTCTATGATAAAATGCATGCAAACCGAGGCGAAAATTAAACAATTAAATCATGCCAAAACAATGCGGAAATCATTAAAAATAATTCGGTATTCAATTATATTCATGCATAAACATCACAAACAATACAAAATAGCAATTAAAATCATGTTATGACAACAGAATCAATGAACAATTAATAAAAAAGAAATAATTTACCTCTTGTAGATTCTCCAAACGTTCGGGAATGAGGATAGCAATCCAAATCCAATCCAAATCCAAGTTTAGGGTGTTAAAACGCCTAGTTCTAATTGATTTTAACGCATTTTGATTAATCCTAATGCCTTAGATTGATTAGAATTAAGTTTTGGAGTGTCAAATGGTGTTTGACGGCTGCTGATGGCTGCTAGCAAGTTAGGGTTTCGCTAAAAATTCTGGTCCTTAAGCCAAATGGCAGATTAGGGTTTAATTAGGTCTGCCCTCGGGAACATATGCAAACGCACATGTTATGTAATAAAACATATGTGATCGCACATGATCATACGCGGCGCGTAATGGGACATATGCGATCGCACATCCTCCCCAAAGTGCTAAATGAAACCCTAAATGGGCCTAGCCCGGTCTGAAAGGACCCAGGACGGTCTGAAAGAACCCTAAATGGCCCGGAACCAACTCGGAATCGATCCGAATCAAAGCCGGTCCAAAATTAGGGTGCGATACCTACTATAGTTGTTGCATTGGAAGCCAAGCTGTAGAGTTTGGACATGGGTGATATGTTACTTTAGATGGTGTACAAGGACATCACCATACTTTTTAGATAGTATTTTTGTTGAGATTATGTATAAGGATGATGATGTCCCTATATTTGTACTTTTTGATGTTGATGTAATCCCTTCAAAGTTTAATGTAATGAAAAATTATTTTGCTTATGTTTATGATATGTGTTCTGATGGTATGATGCATTAACACGAGCATTACATGAGCATTTTTAACATTAATGTATCATGCATTGAAACTATTAATATTAGCATAAATGACATGCCTTGTCCTCTCTAGATTGCTGATGGTTTGTCAAATAACAGTAGTTTTATTCATTACTTTACTACAACCATACAGAAAATTGTAGTAGGATATCGATCCCACAAGGATTAATGGCTTATCCACCACCACTTTGATTTCTAATCTGTCCAAGCAACAATAATGGTTTGGTGTTTGTAAGTGATCAAGTACAATAGTAAGTATGTAAGGGAATGAAATAGAATCAATGGTAAGAAGATGAAAACAATACTAAGAAACATAGGAATTAAAATCATAATCACTAAGATGGAACAACAGTCATGTGCTTATTACCACTTAAGATATCTGAAAGAATCAATCATCCTCTCTCAAGATGAAACCAACTAAATTTTATTCTAATCTCAGAATCACTCTCTTGATCTATTTCCTTCAATTAAAGAAACCATTAAGTAATCATACAGGAGCTAGGAATATGCAGATCTCTCATACACAATTACCTAACTTGAATGAATAAGTATTCTATAATTCAACTCTCGTTGTAATTACAAAGAATAAGAAATTGGTTAGAAAGCTAATCTTTAGAATTAAACATCTCTCAATGTTCAAGCATTCTATAATTTAACTCTCGTTGCAATTATAAAGCATAGATATTATTTCCAACACCAATCTTTAGAATTAAGCATTCATAGGAATATAAAACAAGCATAATCAGTTATCCTAATGAGGGATTTCTGAAGTCAATTCCTACAAGAAAGAGTTTAGCCACACATAGTTTTTGAGAAAAAAAAGAAAGATAAAAGTAGCAACCTAGAAAAACACTCTGTAGAAGAAATTGGATGGATGGATCTCTCTCAGCACCACCTTAATTCCCTTCTTAAATCCTTGAATAGAGGTCACACCCTACCTTATCTTCAATTTATCCATATCTTTACCCATTACTTCCCTCATGTTGTGGACTCTATTACCCATTAAAGCTCTTTTAAGGTTTCTTGTTCTTGTTCCCCTCATGGAATCCACTTTCTTTCACTCTATCTTTTATCAAATTGCCCTTAAATTTGCCAAATAATTAAGAGTCCATGATTGTGGAGTTGGCTGCCATGATCATGGACTTATTCCTAATGGCCTTTCTATGGTGCATGTCCTGTCACGATCGTGGAGTTAGGTACTAGGTTCATGGAGTTCCTCAAAAGGTTTCTTTTAACTTATGCTCTCTGCTACGATCGTGGAGTTGTATGCCATGATCATAGAGTTGCTCTTCATGCACAAAAACTCTTTAATTTCTCTTTATTTGCTCCTTTAACTCTACACACTTAACACATACATCAATTTCCACTAAAGACAACATAAAATAAAGCAAAACATAATGAATTTGATGCAAATTCACATCCTAAAACACCTAAAATATAATGCATGATGATATACATCAACATCATCACACTTAAATCTTTGGTTGTCCTTAAGCAAAGATAAAACAACTCAAAATAAAACACACAAAACAAAGAAATTATAATACACTCCTGATATGGCAATTTGCATTCATTAACTTAGACATACTTCATTTGAAACCACTCCTCTTTATGAAATCCTTCCATAAAACTAATGAACCTTTAGGTATCAAGAAACTAGAAATGTTTAATTTATATAATCACGTTCAATCATTCATACAATTGCACTATCAAACAAAATATAACTCATCATCTTTTGCTTAGGCATGAAGTATGAGTAATTCAATGTTGCTTTTATGCTTAATTTGATTGAGGATCATAAGTTTTATTCTTATTCTTTTATTTCTGATTTGGCTCTTGTTCGAGAGGTAGGTCTTTCAGATCGAGTACCCCACGCTTTTGGCAACAGTCCCTGGTTACTTAACATTCTACCATTACTCAAATGGCTACTAGCATTATTTATATCACTAGGGCCAATTTCAGGCACCCCTAATGACAGTGGAATAGTTAGTATTTGCCCTTTTTGGCTTATTATTTTTATTTGCTTTTTCTTTCCTTACTTATTTCCTTTATATTTTTCATTTTGAAATTACTATATTACATGTTTCAGTATCATTTAATAAATTATACTCTATTCTATAGTGCAATCATAGAAGGATTAAGCTTATTATCTAGGCTAGACATTTATACCTTCTCAAACCTACTAATTTATTAAGCTTATGATAGAATTCTCAAATCAATTTGATTATGAGTTAAATATGTCCATGTTCTAAATACTCATGCCATATATAAGTAGTTATAATTTCACATTGCATAAGCATGCAATCATACAACCATATAGAGCAAGGCATGCAATAATCATACAATCAAATGCACCAACTTAAATAAAACACACAATAATGGAAAACATACAAGCAAACATGACAAACACACACAAGCATTCCTATACTTAGAGAACACATTATCCTCAATGAGAAAAACATGAATCACATAATAGTAAAAACATGGAAAAGATAAAATAAAAGTAAATTGAAAGAATGAAAGGTTGAGATATCTATTGCCTGGGGGTGTAGGTAGCCAGGTGGAGAAGGAGTTGGAGAGGGAACATTAATATCAGAGAGCCCAAAGAATTTGAGCATCTTCCTTCTCTGATAATGTTACTCTTTACATATCTCATTTATTGTTGCCTCTACTCGGGTGAGGTGAGCGGAATTCTTAACACTGCCTTGCTCAAGCCTTAATAGTAATGCCTTAATCGAGCCATCTACTATCACTTCTGCTGCTTGCTGGTGGTGCTTCTCCTGTTCCTCATGTTGCTACTGCTCCTCTAAAACTTGTGTTTACTCTTCCTCCTGAGCAGCACCTTCCTCTCCCTCCTTATTATCATCTTCATCTAAGTGTCTTTATTTCATGCCTTGCCTGTCCTCATAGGCCCTGAACTATAGCCCTTTTTCTTGTAACAACCCTGTTTTATATAGATATCTAGTCGAGAACATGTCTGATGGTATAAAGGTTAGATCAGTGAAATCCACATCAAAATAGTCAGCGATGGCAGTTATGATGTGGCTTAATCCTAATTTCTTACTTGCCGATTTAGCTATCTTCATAAACCCTTTCATAATATGGAATGTGGTGCAAAAATCATGACCATTCTACATGCACCGCATTGGAAATAGCTCCTAGGTTGATCCCTTGTTGTTCTTTATTTTAGCAAAAATAGAGACGATAATGTATTTATGTAAAAGAATTAAAGTAGGGTCTTGAATCAATAAGTTTGGGGCATTCCTAGTGTTATAAGGTAGGTTGCACTCTGTAATTTCAGTCCAGAAGTTCTTAGGTTTGAAGTCAGCATGCGAAGATGTAAGACCATATTGGGGCAATTCAGTGGTATCCTCTATCATGTTATAGTTCATCTAATGTACCTTACCCTTCATCCTAAATTTGATTCTACCCAGCTTGTTATCAACAAAATCACATGTTATGTAGAATTCATGCACCAATTTTTTGCATACTTGGTGTTCATCTTTAATACAAGTTTCCCAACCTAACCTAATAGCATAAGCTTGCAAAGACTCTTTTATGTCTAGGCTTTCAAGCATAGACCAATCAAAGTAACGAGGAAGGATAATTTATTTAGTTTTTATATGCTGGTATTTTCTACCTTCTTCGCTTGAGTAGATTAGGAATGGTACTCTAAATTGATTAGCAATACATTGTGTGGATGTCTTGAGAGCCTTACCTTTATCCTTGGTGTGTCTTACGATTTGCTTTACTCGCTTAGACATAACTGCATTTGAATGCAAAACTTTCTTAGTAAGGTTGCTAAAGAAAAACAACATATTTAGGTATAATTCCCTTCGACCATTATCATGGAGTTGAACTCCATGATCGTGGAGTTTCAAATTTGGGCATTTTTCTCCTATGATCTTATTTCAATCGAATCATTTATAAATGAAAGAAAAGTGGAAAAATAATCATGTACATAATGCAAACACATTAATTTCATCTCTAAACCATCCTTAGCCTAGCCAAAATCACAACTCTTAAGAAAACCCAAAGATTGGAAAAATTGATTTTCAAGAATAAGAGAGAGAATGGCATTTCTAACCTTTAAGCTGATGATGATTTAGAGAAAATGTAGTGGAAAACCTTAAAATCTACTTGCAATGAAGTTGGGGAGATGAGAAAATTAAGATTTGGAGAGGGAAAATGAGTGTTTTGAGTTCTTGAAGGTGAGGAGCAAATTAAAGGGTATTTTAAGAAGTGAGGGCTGCTTAGATTTTAGGGATTTTAAGTTCAGAATGTAGCTAAATTGTCTGCCATGATCATGGACTTAAACTCCATGATCGTGGAGTTTTGTAAGGACTTCATTCGCATATGACACTTGCTATCATGATTGTGGACTTTAAGTCCATGATCATGGAGTGCACCCATAACTTAGTCTTTTCTCTCCTCTATTCTACCATGATTGTGGACTTCCATGCCAAGATCATGGAATGCAAAAGTTTTTCTTTTAACTTTGTTTTTATTTGCTACCATTAAAACATTAATTAAGAGAACATAATTCAATCAAACATCATCAAATAATCATGTTAAACTTGTAAAAACACTCAATTTGAAATTGTAGAAATCAAAAGTTTTAAACTAACCACATTCAAAAATATAATAGCCCTTAATAAAGACTTGGAAATAAAATTTTCACACAAGAACACACATTGATATGCTAGGTTTAAAGGTCATTAGCTAGACCTTACCTTCTTGTGGGTTTAATCTAAAGATGTTACCTCCTTTGGCTTATGAATCAAACCACTAAGGTATACATTGCATCTCTACCCATTGACTTTAAAGGTCTCTCCTCTATCATTCTTTAATTTGAGTGCTCCATTGTCGAAGACTTATGAAATTTCAAAGGGACCACTCCATTGTGACTTCAGCTTTTCAGGGAATAACTTTAACTTGGAATTGAACAATAGCACATGATCACTAACTTGAAAAGATTTTTCCTTGATGTGCATGTCATGCCATTGCTTAGTCTTCTCCTTATACAACTTAGCATTCTCATATGCTAAGTGTCTCAATTCTTCCAACTCATGCAGCTGTAGTAGCCTTTTCTCCCATGCTTTCTTTAAATCATGATTCAGGTATTTGATCGCCTAATACGCCTTATGCTCAAGCTCCATAGGCAGGTGGTGGGCCTTTTCATAAACCATCCTATAGGGAGTTATTCTGATAGGGGTTTTAAATGCTGTACGGTATGCCCAAAGTGTGTCATCCAGCCTTACTGCCTAATCTTTCCTAGAACCATTAACTGCTTTTTCTAGGATTCTCTTCAGTTCTCAATTCACTGCCTCCGCTTGACCACTAGTTTATGGATATATGCCATGGATACCTTATGATGCACATTATACCTCTTGAGTAGAGCTTCAAACTTGGCATTACAGAAGTGTGCTCCTCCATCACTGATGAGTGTGCGTGGGAGTCCAAATATGGCCAAAAGCTTCTTTATGAATCAGCTCACAACCCTTCCATCATTGGTGGGATTAGCAACTACCTCAGCCCATTTGGAGATGTAATCAACTCCCATTAGTATGTACCTATTTCCCATGGATGTGGGAAATGGTCCCATGAAGTCCACTCCCCATACATCAAATATTTCTACTTCCAGAATCAATAAGTGAGGCATCTCATCTTGCCTGGAGATGTTCCCAGTTCTTTGGCACTTATTGCAATGAAGCACATAATTCCTTGCATCCTTGAAGATTATTGACAATAAAATCCATATTCCAGCACCCGACTGGCTATTTTGTTTGTATCATAATGCCCTGCATAAGATGAATCATGACACTGTGTCAGTATAGGCATTATTTCTTCTTCAGGAACACATCTCCTTATTAGGCCATCAGCACATTAGTGAAATAAAAAAGGCTCCTCCTACTAGTAATATTTGGTGTTTGCAAAAAATCTCTTTCGTTGTTGATGCAAAACATTGGAAGGCATTATACCATAGGCTAGATAGTTAGCCATGTTTGCATACCAAGGAATTTCCTTTTGCTGGACCATAAACATAGATTCATCTAGGAATTCCTCTATAATAGACTCCACTTCATTACCATCATCATCATCCTTCTCCAATTGTGAAAGATGATTAGTAACTACATTCTCTGCCCCCTTCTTATCTATAATTTCAATGTTGAGTTCTTGTAGTAGCAACACCCACCTGATTAACCTTGGCTTTGCATCTTTTTCATAAAAAAATATCTCAAAGTAGCATGATCAGTAAAAATAATAGCTTTTGATCCCAAAAGATAAGCCCTAAACTTATCACATGCAAACACCACTACTAAGAGTTCCTTTTCAGTTATGGTGTAGTTCAATTGTGGTCCTGTCAGAGTTCTGCTAGTATAATAAATGGCATGCAATTTCTTGTATTTTCTCTACTATAACACACATTCTAAGGCAAAGTCACTAGCATCGCACATAATCTCAAATGGCAAGGACCAATCCGATGAAGTCAACATAGGAGCCATGATTAATGTACTTTTTAATATGTTAAAAGCATGCACGCATTCATCATTGAAATCAAATAAAGCATCCTTGATTAACAAGTTTGTAAAGGGCCTAGCAAGAAAAGAAAAGTTTTTGGTAAAGCGATGATAGAATCCACATGTCCAAGGAAAGCATGAATACCTTTCACATTCTTTAGAGGTGGTAGATTAGATATTACCTCAATTTTAGCCCTGTCCACCTTAATACCTTCCTTGGAAATCTCTTGGCCAAGCAAAATTCCTTCATCTATCATAAAATGACATTTTTCCCAATTCAGCACTAAGTTGGTCTCCTCACAGCGTTTCAGGACTCTTTCCAAATTTTGCAAACATGACTCAAAAGAGTCTCTAAACACTAAAAAGTCATCCATGAAAATTTCCATAAACTCCTCAATCATGTTAGTAAATATGACAATCACACACCTTTAAAATGTAGTAGGCGCATTACATAAACCAAAAGGCATGCGTCTATAAGCAAAGGTACCATATGGATATGTAAAAGTTGTTTTCTCTTAGTCTTGAGGAAAAATGAAAATCTGATTGTAGCCGAAGTAACCATCTAAAAAGTAATAGAAAGAATGACTTGCAATTTTCTCAATCATTTGGTCCACAAAAGGCAAAGGAAAATGATCCTTCTTAGTAGCATAATTCAATTTTCTATAGTCTATACATACTCTCTAGTTGGTCACTATCCTAGTTAATAGCAATTCTTTCTTTGCATTCTTTATAACAGTCATGCCACCCTTCTTAGAAACATATTGGATAGGACTCACCCACTCATTATAAAAAATAGGATAGATAATACCTACATCCAACAGCTTGATTACCTCATGAATAGGATAGATAATACCTACATTCACTGCATCCTTCATATTTGGATTGAGTCTCCTTTACCTTTCATGAATAGGCTTGCTTCTTTCCTCCAGGTGTATCCTATACAGAACCATATTAAGGCTGATTCCTTTGATATCTGATAGCTGCCAGCCTAAATCTTGGATGTACTTTTGCACCATTTTGATAAGCTTATCCTCTTGTTCCAAGGTTAGTTTATTAGATATAATGATTAGTAAAGCTTCATTACTACCTAAGAAAGCATACCTCAAATGCTTTGGTAGGGTTTTCAACTCCAGAATATGTGGCTCTTCAATCGAAGGGGGAGTAGGTTAAAATTTCTTACTAGTAGTTCATTTCTAGGTGGCTCGACACTTCCTTCACCTATTTCCTCTGGTTCCTCATTGATTAAGGCATCTTTTGGTTCCTCATCTATTACAGTAGACATATATTCATCAATCACGTCTACTTTCATACATGACTCTCCTTCCATCGACTATTTTAGTACTGTCATCATATAGAATTCTATTCGTTCTTCACCAATTCAAAGGATGAGTTTCCCTTCATGCATGTCTACTAATACTCTCCCTGTGTTTAAAATAGGTCTTCCTAAAATCAGGGGGCAATTGACATCCTCATTGTAATCTAGCACCATAAATCTACTGGAATAATGAATTTGTCCACCTTTACCAAGACATCCTCAATGATACTGAATGATTTTTTCACCGACTGATTCGCAAGCTAAATTAACATGGAAGTAGTTTTGATATCTCCATGACCTAACTTCTGAAAAATGGCATACGACATCAAGTTAATACTTACACCTAAATCATACAAACATTTGTTAAATACTAGATTTCCTACTTTACATGGTATAGTAAAACTTCTTGGATCTTGTAGCTTAGATGGAATTTTACTCGAAATGATTGAGCTATAATTTTTTGTTAGTGACACCAGCTGTGTGTCATCAATTATGCATTTGTGCACCAAGATTTCCTTAAAAAATTTTGCATATTTAGGCATGTCCTGTATCATCTCAGCAAATGTCACATTGATTCTTAGTTTTTTAATTTTTCCATAAAAGTAGTAAAATTTTCATCTATTTTTGCTTTCATAAGCCTTTATGGGAATGGAATGGGTCGGATATACTTACCTGGCCTGGGCTCAATCTCTTTTTTTTGCCTAGAACCTCATCCATGATCGTAAAGTTGACTATTACAATTGTGGTAGAGACTACTCTCAACTTCTACCGATTTTCTTAAAGTTCCAGCTTCATAGCTCATCTACCTTTTAACCTCTGTCCTTCATTCTTCTTCAACATCAGCAGATTTCTTATCTTTGTTGACAAGCTTCTTTCCACTCCTCAATTGGATTGCATTGACTTGCACCTTAGGGTTTGGCTCCATATTACTTGGAAATCCTCTAAGATTCCTTTACATTATTGTTGTAGCTAGCTGCCCTACTTGCACTTCCAAGTTATGGATGGAAGAGGAATGGTTCTTTGTGATTTGATCAAATTTGGCTTCCATTTGCTTTTGCAATTCCTCCTTCTCATTAGCTTTATTCTTAACATCTCTATGAACTTCTCCATTTTTGACTCAAAGTTGTTTTAGGGAGGTGCTGGTTGTGTCTTTTATACATTTCTTGCATTATTACTCTATAAAACATTTGGATGGTTTCGCCATCCTAGGTTGTAAGTATTAGAGTAAGGGTTATTACCTTGTCTTCCTATGGAGTATGGCATGTTTCCCATAAAATGAGTATGCTCCATGCTCTCACATGTATTGCAATCATTAATTGCATGTCCTGATTACTCGCACAACTCATATGAACTTGATACCTTTGATAAGTTACTGATTTATTTTGTCAAATTTGTTGGTTTGCGTAGTTAATGAGCAGCGGAAGAAATTTAAAAATTTTTATTTTGAATCAGCAAACCAAAAGAATATCTTTGCATCAAAACACAGAGAAACAGGATTAGAGATTAGAAGCGACAGTTTGATAGTAACT
>CANYBF010363061.1:0-19833 GCA_948192965.1 Dalechampia spathulata
CCGTCAAGAATCATCAATGGTTATCAGTATAGTGCAGTGAGTGGTGAAGGCAAATGTGCTTTCCCAAGGAGATGGAGTCCAAGGTACTCCCCCACTCACAATCACTGGTTTGACACGGGACAAGGGTGCTGTGTGCGGACATGGACTGGTGTTGTGATGCATATAATTAATCCAACTATGATGGGAAAATTGATATGGAAACTCTTAGATGCCACCACTCTTTCACCGTGATATCCCCAGCGGAGCCACCACTGTGAGCGCCAGTTTCTGCCGGGGCCCAGAGTGAGGCTTACGAAAGTCACGGACCGGGGACCGTACTTGGAGTGAAAGTGCAGTCTTCCTAAGGGGTTCCCTTAGGGAATGATATGGACTCAAAAGAGTCGCAAGGGAGTCACCATCGGATGGTTCCGGATTGGTCCAACCGACCCATAGCATGAGTGCTAGTTAAACCCTTCAAAGATTGGGTTTGGGTGGTGGAGATCTATTCTATGAGTTTCCAAAATCGATTTTACCATTTTAGTTAGGATTAATTGTCCTAAGCAGGCAAGCATGTGAGCGTAATTGTAAGCACACAGCGCGTCATGTGGTTTAGTGTTGCAAAGTTGCATGTAAAATGACATATAAAGCTATATGACATTTAGATGACATGGCATAAGCATGACATGTGATATAGCGATAAAAGTAACATGGCATATGCATGACATGTGAGCATGTATGACATATCATATGCATGCTAGAAGCATATATGACATATCTTATGGATGGCATGTGAAAGATGTATGATATATTGATATGTATGTGATGGTGTAATACATGGCATATGCATGACATGTTATGATATACCAAATGTGTGGCATGTGAAGTGATGCGTGGCATGGCATATGCATGGCATGTTTGATGTGTGACATACTAAATGCGTGGCATGTGAAGTGATACATGACATGGCATATGCATGGCATGTATAGTCGAATGTGCTTGTGTCATGTGGCATGACATGTGAAATGTTTGTATAATGACATGGCATCATGTATGGCATACCATATGTATGGCATGTTTAAATGGATGACATACTATATGTATAGCATGTGAAGTGAATGACATACCGTATGCATGATATGTTTAGTGAATGATATACCATGTGCATGGCATGTGAGATGATGTATGGCATGGCATATGCATGGCATAGCATAGTAGTGCGTATGTGAATGTGTATTCAACATAGTATATGCATGGCGTACGGTATGATATATGTAATGGCATACGTCGTGGCATAGTATATGACATGGCATGACATATATGTATGCATGATAAAGCGTATTGGTTGATTGAGCGTATTGGATTACGTATTGGCGTATTGATGTATTTATACATATATGTATATGAAATACAATATGTTATGGCATATGGTATATGCATGACATGCATAGTAGTGTGTGCATGTGTCATGTGACATGGCATGTGACATGATGACATAGTATATTTAGGCAAATATACGAATAAAAATAAAGACCGGTAAAAGGGATCGAGGAAATTAGGAGATACAGACAGAAAATAGGGGGGATTTTTACAAACCGAATAATAAATCATATCCTATTACAAATATTCCTCGCATACATAAATTCTCGGGTATTAAGTAATACCCCTTTTTTCCCTCGAGTTGCATGATCCAAAATGTGAGAATGGATTAATATGCAAAATAAACAAATAAATTCATTAGTAGTAAATGAATCTTGGATTTAATTGACTAGTCCAATACCATTTAAAAAGTACGAACCAAGAGCCAAAATCCAGCAATTATTAGGCAATAATTGAAATAATAAATACGAGCCAGATAGTGAAAATTCATTTTAATAAAATAATTTTAAGCAAAATTGTTTTTATTTGATCATGGCAAATTTAATTGGGAGGACTATTATCACACATAATTTTTGGAGATAACCCTACGACCAATTAAAAACCAATCCTATCAAAAACCACATTTATACGATCAAAAATTGCATTTTATCGTAAAAATTAATTTTGAGGCCAAAATTAATTATGTAAAAATTATTTTATGACTTTTCCAGAATACTTAAGTCACTGTAAGACTTAAATACCACTGGATACATCAAAATACGGCCAAAATATGGCCCAAAATATAGTTTTCTGGAAAATTCACGAGGGATGTGCGCCGCGCATCACGTGATGTGCGCCACACATTGACTGTGTGTGGCGAACATCCCATGATGTGTGGCGCACATCAAACTTGAAAATGGGTTTTGCTTCATGGATTTGTATCCAAATCAAGAAAAATAATTTTAAAGCTAAAATTATTTAAAATCTGGCTAGATTTAGGGCAGATCTAAGGCATCTAAGGCATGGAAAAGCCTTGAATGGCCTTGGATTGGCCAGATCGGATGAAAAAATAGCATTTTCGGGAAAATTTTGAGGTGATGTGCGTAGCACATGACCCCATGTGTGCCACACATAGGCTGTGTGTAGCGCACATGAGGTGATGTGCGTAACACATCCTCCGCAGAATAGTGACAGAATGAAGAAAATTGAAGAAAACGGGAAATTTACCTTATTCCGGCTGAATTTTCTTCTTGATCTTGCTTGATTCCGTGTTTAGGGAGCCTAAACTAACCAATTTTGTCACTAAATCCAAGTGATTTAATTAATTAAGCGCCTAATTAATTGAGTGAAAATTTTAGTAGAGGTTTGGCTTGCCTTTTGGCAATTTTCGGGATCCATTTTACAGACCCCAAGCTCTATATTTATAGAGCAATTTTTGGGTGTGGTAATTTTGTAATTTTGGCCTGAATTTGAAGAGATGTGCGCCACACATTGCTAATGTGTTGCGCACATCATGTGATGCGCGCAGCGCATCACTTTTGTCTCAACGTGTGGGGCCCACTGTGGTTGCTTTCGGGATGCGCCCCAAGGCATACAAGCGTCATTTGACGTAAAGAACAACTTTGTAGAAGAAAGTTTTTCCAAATTTGGTCCCGAGAAGGCTCCCGACCAAACGTCTTTTTATGAAGTTACTATGCAACGTGCAACGTGCATAGCGCATAGTGTGATGTGCTATGCACATTGCAATGCGCTCCGCTCAGCACGGGCAAAACTGGATGCGTACCATATGTCAACCGAGGTGCAATCGACATTTCGAGAAACTTTGCAGTTATAAGTTTTCTCAAATTCGACCCCGAACATCAAGTTTTGGCTAATGGGCCCAATTTAGGGTTTGCGACCCAGTTTCGGCCTAAAATGGCATTTGGCGTGCCAGAAGGTCGTTTCTCGTGTAGGTATCAGCGGAAATGTATTCTGCGTGTCAAGGACACACAAATTGGCAAATTTGGGCGATGGGCCCATCTGAGTACTATTCATGATGAATAGTACCATTATGGGCCCCATGGCATAAAAGGCCTAAAAAGTGGAAAATAGCATGCCAAGTGTTCCACCTCAAGTGAGGCAGCAGATAAGGTGTATTTTGTGCATACATAATGCATTAAAGCAGATGATAGTAGGAAGCGGGCCCCACTAGTGTTTAGTGGGCCCCATAGTGCGATGAGCCCTTAAATGTGGCATTCGGGAGGCCACGAGATGTGCCTTGCGTAAGGCAGTAGTGGAATGTATTCTGTAAGTACAAAATACACAGAATCGGCTAATTGGGGAAAAGCAGGCCCCGCCTGCGTACTATTCATAATGATAGTGACTTGGGTTCAAAATGCAATATTTTGCATTCTGTGTATCCTACCACGCATAGGCAGGTATGAAATGTATTATGTAAGTATAGAATACACAGAATAGACTAGTAGAAGCTGCGGGCCTCACTAATATCTTAGGTGGGCCCCACAGCGTGGTGGGCCCAAAAGATGGCATTTGCGATGTCAAGCGTTGTGCCTTGCATAAGATGACTGAGAAATGTATTCTGTAAGTACAAAATACACAGAATGGGCTGTTAGGGGCTGCAGGCCCTGCTTTTGCCTGGTGGGCCCTACCTATGCACTATTCATGGTGAATAGTATCTGGGGCCAAAAATGCAATATTTCACATTTTGAGTGATTTGACTTATGTAGGCAATAGGGAAAGGGTGTTCTGCATGCACAGAATATTCAGAATGTGCGGCGGGTCCCGCCAGGCGCCATGATGGGCCCCACCAGTCCTGAGATGTTCTTCTCACTAGAACACACAGAGGAAGACACAGAGGTCTATATGCATAATCGGGATTGATACCGGGGACTAAATCCTAGCCGGATCAACAAAGATCCAAAATTATACGATGGTGAAAAGTGAGGGTCAACACATACATGCATATATTTTCATACATCTATACATACTTTTGATTTCCTAAAATACCCTTCTCTTTAAGTGAAATTTCTAAAATACCCTTACTTTCAACTTAACTTATTTTTAATTCTCACTTCATTTATACTTTCTCATCATATAACATTTATATCATGCATAAACATTGCTTTTCACTTATGAATTTCACTTTTAAGTATCCTTTAAAGCATTCACCGAAAACAGATTAAAGAGGCATCTTAGGTACATTTTCACTTCATTTCATGTCTCTCCTCTCTAAGTTTGATATCTAATGGAATTGCATTCATCCATAACACATTCATAACTTATGTTCCATATCAAAGCATCCACAAAAGCATTATGCATTCATGCATTTCATGCATCATTCATTCAATCATTCTAAGTCATGCATAAAATGCAAACATGTAAGGATGCTATGAATGTGGATGTGATACAATTCCTTGAAGAGAAAACCTAAAAATGATGTGGAATGATAGATTCTCCATAAAGCCCTCCATTTTTACCATATATCATATGTAAAACTGCTATGGCTCCATTTCTACCATACATTGCACATAAAAACTGCTAAGGGAAGGTTGCTATCATATGTACCATCATGGTCCTTCAAAAAATGATCAAAGAGTTAGCATTCTATGTCAAAATGCATGAAAAATCATGGTTTAAAAAGTCAACATGACTCATGTTTAGCTCAATGCTCCCATTTTAGTGTCAAGTTGAGGCCAACAGAAGTAGTGTTGGCCATAACATGACTCATATCATGCATATACATGAAAAATCACCATCTATTTGTAGCAAACTCATACTACATGAAAAATTAAAATTCATGGATAAACTATCATCCTAAACTTACAAAACATGAGCCAAAGAGTTTATATGCAAAAATTCCATGAGAAAAATGATTGTGATTAAAGCTAAGATGCATGAAACTAACAAGCTATACTCTAAAATGTAAAATTCTATAGCTAAATGGTCCAAATTCATTAAATAAACTAACTGATGAATGCTAAGTGAAAAGTATGAAAATGCTTAATTTCTACATGAAATTGCGTTTTCTTGAAGTTAAAAGCATGAAAGTTATACTTAAAATGACATTATAATAAGGAAAAATATACGTTAAAAACATGGTTATCATCCTCTCTCAATATTTATTTTAAAAATATTATATATTATTCAAATTAATGTAAATTATATTAGTTTAATTATTTATGGTACTCAAATTTATTAATTTAAGTTAGGGAAATTAGTTTGTTTCTTTATGTTAATTCATAAATAATTATGTTTATTAATTGTAATAATTTGTAAAGTAACATAAATTAAAAGAAAAATTGATAAAGAGCAATTATTTCTAGTTCATGAATTTTTACTTAAAAGAAAAATTATGATATGAGCTAAAAATAAATGATTATATAGACTAATTATTGATGAAATTGTTAGGTCTGTCAAAAAAACACGATCAAACCAAAACCAATTAAAAAATTGAAATTAATAGTTAATCGATTCGATGGTTTAGGTTTAGGTTTTCATCTTTTATTAACTGTGATTTTCAGTTTTTGTTTCGGATTTGCATAGGAAAAACCCGTTTAGATTGATTAACCAACTAAATTAGGGAGTATGTATGATTTATACCATTATATGTATATGTCAAATATGACTTAGTGTGGGCTTTGGACCATATGGTTAAGTTGGTGTAGTAATATTGCCAAGGTCTTGAGTTTGACTCTTGCCACCATTCTCTTTTCCTTTTTTTCTTTTGTTTTATATTTTTCTATCTTTTTTTTCTTTTTATTTCATATATATTTTATTTTTTCAATTTATAAAACTAAGATAATAAATAACCTTAAAATTAATGCTTATTTTAATTATATTTTTCATATTTTATTTTATATTAGTGAATTTTTTAATATTTTAAAGTATTTTAATTTTATAATATTTTAAATTTTAAATTTTTTTTAAAATAATGGTTAAAAGTTGAAAAACCAAAAAAATGAACCATTTTCATGGTTAACTAATATATGGTTAATCATTAATAATGGTTTAGGTTTAGGTTTGATATTTAAAAAAAGCTAAAATCGATGGATCGATTTTTTTTCAATACTAATGGACTAGTTAATCGATCAATGGACAACCCTATAAATTGTATTAATTTAGGTGAAGATTAATTAGTTAGTTAAAGTAATAATTTAGAAAAATTAAAAATAATTATTTTAATAAATCATTTAGGGTAATTTGATTAAAAATTATTAAGCTAATAACTTGTAGATTTGCTTAATTAATTTAGATC
The DNA here is from genome assembly GCA_948192965.1 of Dalechampia spathulata. Lineage (NCBI taxonomy): Eukaryota > Viridiplantae > Streptophyta > Magnoliopsida > Malpighiales > Euphorbiaceae > Dalechampia > Dalechampia spathulata. Next base: position 6,590 of record CANYBF010363061.1, read on the forward strand.
AATTTATATATTATAATTATAGTAATGTGTCATCAATTGAAATTATTTTATTGGAATATTAAATCGAATTGTAAATAATGTAAGTATGGAGAGGTTAATTATTTAAGTTGAGTGTATATATCAAATAACTAGTTTGATTCACAATGATAATTTCATTTATAGTTAATAAAAATTTATTAATTAGGTAAATTAGTTATGCAATAGTAAATATTTAAGAAAATTTTATTTTACTTGACTATACCAATAGAATGAAATATAATTAAATTATTATAATTTAGTTTTCTTGTAGTATTTAATTTTCATATATGTTATTTACTTTTTGAAATTAATTTTTATTTTAATATTAGTTATCAAATATTAATAACTTGTGTCTCATTTAGTAGATTTTCCATTAAAATTATAAGAATCTACTAAATTATGTTGTTGTATGTTAATTATGTATAATTTATACATATTTTAAAATTTCAAAACTTGAAATATATATTCTCTAAATACATCATAATCATAATTATTTGTCATATGTATCATGATATTCATGACAATTATTATATTCACTATTATATATTTAGAGAACTATAGGGAGATGCTACCAAGATTTTGAAAACATGTATAAATAGCATGAATAGTATACACAAGATGTTAATTTTTAAATAGATTAGGTTTTTTACCTTAAGTGGGAAGTATGAGGAGTAGATTATTAATTAATAGTTAACCTTCATTAATTAACACAATTAAGTTTAATTTTTATAGATATGGAGAGGATTTTTAAAGCTATATATAATATAATTGAATCCAAAGCAAGCTCATCATTTGAACTAAGTATAATTGCATAAAAGAAAACTAGTTAGTGTTGAGTTTAATCCAAATAATATTATTATTGATTTAGGCCTTCAAAAGTCAATTGAAGAATATGATGTGGAAATTAAAGATCAAGTGAAGATAAAATACTTATTGAAGAGTCATGTTAACTAATTGACCAAAATTTTCTTGAAAAACAATAAAAAAGTCAATTTAGGCATTTTAATCAGTATGGTTTGAGAAGTTTAATTAGTTGAAATATAATATTGAGAAAAGTGTGACATATTGCTTTTATTGTTATCTTTTCAAGTAACTAATTGATAGATTCAAGAATAATATCTTTATAACATTAAGGTTAGCTATTCAAGTTTTTAATGAGCATGTTAGTGGAGTTATTAATGATTATAACAATGTTATACGATATTATGAAGCTTTCAAAAATTAAAAGCAAAGTGTGCCTCACATGTTATATACTCATAGTAAAGAGATAAAGATTGCATATAAGACTCATTTAACTATTATTCTATGTGTGGTAAGATTTCTCATATTACAAGGTCATGTTTTTTGTGATCATGACGAATCTTCTAGCTTTTTTAATAGGGAAAATGTTTTAAAGATTTTAAACTAGTATGAAAATGAGATTGATAATATTATATCTATGGTCTTGAAAATGTTCTTGGTAATAATCAATTGACTGCCCTACAAAAACATAAATATTTAGCAGAAGCTAATATAAAAAAAGATTAGATATTGACAAAATGACTATGATTATGAGGTTTGAAAAAATACAAGGGTAGGTTCTTGAAAGATTTCTTTATCTTAAACTTGTTATTGATACTTCATCTTCTTCATTGAGGTTGGGTTGCTTGCGGTTCTGATTGGCTCGCCTGTTCCAAGCTGAGAGCTGAATGATATGGTTCGGGCAAAGGTTCAGGTCATCTCGTCCCTAAAGAGGAGGGTAATGACTCCGCCCGTGATAAGTGGTATCAGAGCCTACCTAAATCTAACTCCGATGTCTCACCAAGGGCCCAATGTAGGTTAAGCATGGGGCCCCATCTGTGATGAGCACGTCACAGGATTGGGTGGGGGAGAATGTCATGGGGGAAAAAATATCCCACATCGGAAAGATATAGGAAAGGTCTTGGGTTTATAAGGGGGAGGGCTGCACATCCTAACAGGCATGTATTTTGGGAAGAAGGTAATGACTCCGCCTGTGACAAGTGATATGGTTTATTTATTTTAACTTAGATGACACTCATATGATAGAGTATCAAATATGAAAGGATAATTTAATTGATTGAAAATACTAATTTTAAATGAAAATTCATGTCTTTTATGTTCATTGTTTTGCTCATTAATTTTAATTAGTAGTTGTTTTTGTTATAAAGAATGCTATTATGGTTAGTAAATTTTTGGTTGTATAAGCATGATACTAAATATTATAAGTTCTTCTTATAAAAGAAGAGATGCATTACTTCAAAAACAACATGAGAAGATTGTGGAAAAACTAAAGAATGGTGAAATTATTTTACGATGAGTTTTTATGATGCAATGTTTATCACAATGCTAAATATGAAATTTATCATACCAATTAAAGGTTGTTTAAGTTATAAAAGATAATTTATTACTTATTACCATTATTATCATGCTAAGATTTTTTATTATTATGATTGATTTGGTTACTATTAAGATGAACAATTAATTTAGTAAAACCTTCATAGAGTTATTATGATGCATTATTTATCTTAATCCAAGAAATTCTTTTGTGAAATTTGATTATGACATACTTCTTTAACTTGTTGAAATTTAGTCTTATGATTTTTTATGTTTGATCATATAATTTTAAAATAAATTAATATATATGTTTATCACATGAGAAACAATAATACTTTTTAAGTTATGATGTTCTTATATGTCTTAATAATAATAATTCATACAAATTATATCCTAATTAAAGATATTAAGTTATGTTGTTGCCATTAAATGATAATCGGTTATTAACATTTTGAAGGTGTTTCATGAAATTTCCTTCAATGTTACAAATAGACATTAAATGAATGACTTATTAAGTAGGAGAAGATGTTATGAGTTAGCCTTGATAAAATAAAATCATAAGCGGACAAGTCTTGCCGCTTAGGGGTGTGTTAGTGGGGTATAAGGAGGTTAGTGGGTGAGCATTGGTGATGATATAGAAAAAGGTCATCGTTCATTTGTTGGAAGGACACACAACTTTTCATGTAACTTGACATCAGTTGGGAAAGCATTAAGGATATAAAATAAATGGAGACCTAATGGACTCAGCCTTAGTATGACGGTGAGGAAAGGAAGAATTGTTATGTTGTACTATGTAATCAACTGGTCTAAAGAACATTTTTATGGGGAGGAGAACAAGAGAGAGATCTCTGCAAGAACAAATCATTATGCTAAAGAAGAGATTTAAAACTAGGGTGCTAGAGTAAGGTAAAATCATATTTGTTGTGTATATATAGTTCTTTAAGCAAATGGATAATTGAGTGATAGGAGTGTGGAGATTGTAAATTTTACATAAATGGTAGAAAGCTAGCAAATGATATATGTATAGTAAATAAAGTATGGAATCTAATTGGACGTGAGCTGGTACGAATAGAAATGAAAGAATGGGATTGTAAATTAATTTTATACATACACGTGAGTTTAGCTATAGTATAGGGATGGTTGATATAGTAAGAAATTAAATCATTTAGAAGTAAATAAATTATGTTGGATATTTAAGGGGTTAGTACAAGAATTGATTATGTAATTAAGGTCTAAATTGGTAGGAGAATAGATGATCGTTCACTACAAGGAATGACATGGTTAGAAGAGAATTTGAGTTATTCTTGAGTGAATAAATGATTAAATACATAATCATAATTCTAAAGAAGGTGACACAAGCTATAGAGTTAGTGATCATATATTCATGGAAGTATTTATGTTTATAGCCAATTTGGTAAATGAATGAGATATGGAGATAAGTTTTGCTAACATGATTGTATGTGATGCTTATATCACAAATAATTTTAGGTTAATTATTACGGAATTATGGTTAGATATAATGGGTTATGCATATTAAGTTTATTCTATATTTATTAATGATCAAATTATCAAAATTTATTAATTCATTCATGCTTGCATGCAACAGCTTATGTATAATATTATTGATTGATTATACAGGTCAATTTATGTTTTGATGTCATACATGTAATATTGTAATAAAAGAGTAGGATATTCATGTTTATTATGTTTGGTCGAAAGCATTAAATGGAAAATTATGGTGACATAAAAGTCAATCTGATAAAACTAAACATACACTTGCTTACATATATGAAGGAGCTAGTCATGTATTGAAATTTAAATTGCTTGCTTATGGGAAGATTAGTGATTGTTGGGTACGTTTGTATGAACATACATTTTAACTTAAAAAAACATAATCAATAACATGGGAATTTAGGGAAGGAGACCCATATCTAGCCTAGTTAATTGGGCTGCACCGTAAGTATATGAATTAAAATTAGCTCTGGTGTGTAAATAAACTTGCACTGAATGAAGACAAAAACCAATTTAAATTTCCATGAAAATAAAGGTTGAAATAAGTAACTCAATGCTTTATGATGAGTTGATGAAAAATTCCATGAAGTTTAATGTGCACATGATATGTAGTTTGGCATTCTTGTTATAAGTATATTCAAATGAGCATTCCTATAGTAGTAATGGTTAATGTGAATTACTAAACCTAGGAACAAGAAAGTAAGACCAAAAACTTGTAAATAAAAATTAGGTATGCTTGACTTCACATATCATTGGCATAAATAAATAAATTGAATAAATGATAAAATAATAGCTCATTATTAGAACAAGTATCAAGCTAAGTGGATATATCATTTTATGGAATTAGAAGCATTTATTTGTTTAATTATGGATGATGAAATTTATGTTAATGTCATGCATATTAAGCAATGATATTTGACAAGCTTTAAGTTGCTTAGGTATATATGAATATTACTATTGAGCATACACAACCATAGAATCGATTTGGTTGTTGGACTATTTCTTAAAATAGTAAGATACACATAAAATATGTACGGGAATATTTATAAATAATTGACATTAGAATTCATGTAATATCAATAAACATTTTATGAATATAAAGAGGTTTTAAATGCATATGGTACTATGTAAATGAAGTGGAATTAGAATGTGAATCTATAAAGAGGTTTTAAATGCATATGGTACTATATAAATGAAGTGGAATTAGAATGTGAACTAAGTAGGGAATGAACTTGAAAGTTTACACATTTTAATTAATTTATCTGATATAAATTTTGTATAATAGGTGAAGGAGACAAAAGAATCATTACATCAACCTTATGAACAAATAAAAATAAAGAAAAAGTAGGCTTATGTTTATTTATTATTAATTCTTTAAATGAAATTAACAAATAAATGAATGGTTTATCTTAGACAAGTGTTCTATAATACATTCACCATTTAGCAATTTTATAGTTATTCATTAATTATTTAATGATTTTATTTAAGAAATGAGAATTATTCAATGGATTAGTTGAGTATCACCATGATAAGTTACAAATGTCCATCGAGCGTAATGGTTGAGTGCATAAATATAGGTTAACATAATCGGTTGGAATTATTATTATTCATCCACATATGCATAAGTGATAGATGGTAATTTTGATGAATAAATATTAATCATTTATGCTTATTCATAGTCAATTCCTTAGATGAGGTTAATATGCAAACAGATATGCTTGTACAGATTTATGTCTCATACTAGAATTATGATAATTTTTCCATACCTATGAAATTATTGATGACTTATGAACATATCATAAACTTAAGGGTGAATGACATGGATTATGTTAATGTTTGTCAATTGTTAATTTATATTTTAGAGTTGAGTAATTTATGATGGGTTATAATGAATGATTTTTAATGTAATATTATTGGATGATTGTTACAATTGGTAAGCATTATTAATTCAATACTGATAATACTTTACAAGAACTCTGATATAATGATGTTTTGACTAATTTATACATTTTGGTAAATTAAAGTGACATTATGTTACACTAGGATAGTTGAGATATCTTGTCCTTTCCTAATAATTATCAATAAGTGAGATATATGGACCTTACCTACTAAAGGTTAGATTAAGTTATTTGATCTCTAACCATTATAGAGATATTGGTAAGTCAATTAATATGGTCTTTATCAAGTAAAGATTAGATTAAGTTAACTGATCTCTAACCATTACAAACATATTGGTAAGTTAAGTAATATGGTCCTTACCAAGCAAAGGTTAGATAGAGTTATTTGGTTTTTAACCACTATAAGACTTTGAATGACTAATTGGTAATTCAAAAAGAGCATAATGATTTTATAATTATAGCTCTTAAATAGATGCATATTTACTCTTTATGTTATGGATTGTCACTTGTTTTACAGATTATTATAATGTTAAGCTTATTAAATTATGATATTTTAAGGAACCATTATTTATTTCTTAAGATTCTAATTTTTGTGCTTTTGAGGTACCACTAAGTTTTATACTCAACATTTATCATTTGATGAACATAGGTTAACATCATTGAAGTGAGGAAAAATAGTTTGCTTAAGGTAGTAATGCTTGATAAATGATATAATAAACCAAAAGTAAGTCATAATGGTTGAATTGTATAGACATGGTATTGATATATTAATGAGTAGGTGTCACATGCATGAAATATAAGTATTAAAAATATATTACATAAACAAGAAAACTATATTTCATTAAAAAAATTCTATACATCATTTGTAAGATGGTTAATAGATTCTAACAATATGAGATTTATTAATCACTCTACGAGAGCATGTTCATTATGTAGGTGTTACAGACAATGCAAGAATTGATGCAGAATAAGTTACCACAGTGATATCAAAGTCAGCAGGGTAACTTTATGTAATCCAATAAAAATGTAAAATTGATGTTTTCGTAAGGATGACTTATTTGTTATAATTGAAACTTTGCTTTAACATTAATTTAGTTTATGAAATAAGATAATAAACTTAAAGGGCATTTAGGGGTTGCAAGAGTTGACTGTTAAATAATAAATGGACAATTGAAGGGAAAAAGAGTATTATGAGCCTTTACTCTTTACCTCCTTTAAGGTTGATAAAGGGCATGCAAGATTGAAGAAAATAACACACAAGAGCCAAACTTGCAAAGATAAAGAGAGAATTTAAAGTTTATTTTATAATGTTTTCTTCTTTTTAATTATTTTGTTGATACTCAATGATGTTATGTTACTAGATTCCTTTTAGAGATTAATACTTGAAACTATTCTTAGGTGAATTTATGATTATTGAGTTGGTTTGCTTATTTATTATAAATGTTTATTTTCATCTTGTTCATTTTAATTAAGAGATTAGACATTTCCTATTATATCATCAATGAAAAATGCACGCTTAGTTGAAGTTAATAATTTAATTCCTAGTAGGGATTGCATTATGGTTTGATTAAAGTGGTCAACTAAGTTAAGAGATTTGCCTATCAATTTTAAAATAATTTAATTGACTTTGGCTTAAAAGAGAGAATTTGGTGCTATTAGATATCTTATGGTAACAAAAGCTAAACAAAAACATAAGTTTATCTTAAATATGGTAGAGTACTAATTATTATGCATTTTCATATTTAAGTAAATCTAAGTGATAGTCTACTATTCTTGTATGAGATTTTTTCCATTCTTCTTTTATTTATTTAGTTTGATTTTATACCAAAATTATTATTGCTTGAACAAATTGAGCTAAATTTTGTAAGTGAAAAATTTGAAGTTCTAGTCGAAACGATAACCATATTACAATAATGTTGTACATGTTGGTTTTCTATGATTATTAGCAGTGGAAGAAATTTAAAATTTTTCAATCTTAATAAAAAAACCAAGTGAGATCTAGCATCAAACCACTTATGAAAACAAACATGCAAAAAGAAGAATGTGATAAAGAGATTTGTAACACTTACATAATCTTATTGTTCTCTTTTAATCTTTGATCTTCTTATTAATGGTTGTAGCATAAAAAAGAGTCACCAAGCTTAAATACACCTCCAATCAATCCACACCAAATAGGAAGAGAAGCAAGTAAACTCCTTTGCTTCAATTATTTATTCTATGTATTAGTAAGAATAGATGAAAAGGTAGTAGTAGTATTTTGATTTTCCTTATCCTTTTTTATGTTTTACTGAATTATTTGTCAACAAGATTAAGTATCTTGGTCCATAAAAAAGAGTCAAAAAGATTAAGTATCTTATTTAAAGAGAAAGAATGTATGGACTAAGTGAGGAAAAAGGAGAATAATTATCATAACCCTAAATGACTATAATCTTATATTTATAACCAACCATTAGGATTGGCTTAATCTTAATTACTTAAGTCATGCATATGATATGTACATGCCCTTGCCATATGACTTTATATTCCTTAGTATGTGTGTGGCATATGTCAAGTTAAATCATATGAATAACCAAGATACTTAATCTTGGTCCATGTAACTCTTAAAATGCTCTTATGAATCTCATTCACTTTTATGTATTTTACTTTAAATAAAGATTCCTAACTAACAGATTATTACATGAATAATAAGATAATTTCCTATACTTTATCTAGGGTGAAGATCCCTTATTGACACATAAATACCTTCAATTACTTCATACTATACCTAATCTTCAAGCTATGAACACCTCATATGGAGGAATAAAGCATAAGAGTTAAAGAATATCAATTCATAGTTAAGATAACATCAATATCTCAAGTCTAGGGATACTTGCACTACTGATATGAGTGAGATATGATTTCATAAACATAAATTCATTATTAATATGAAATCTCACTAATAAGGTCTCTAATGAACTAGTACTATAATATTTACCCACATATTTACTTTAGACATCTCATATCATAGTGAATGAGAATCACTCTCTAAAGAAAGTATAATATGTGATAATATATCCACACTAATAATATTCATTCTTATTAATATTATAATCAGTGATGATTTAGATATTGAATATTTATATATAAGAAAAATCTTATATCATAAACTCTTAATGAATTCCTTTGTACTATTTCAATATCTTGAAATTTATTATTTAGTTTAATACTCGAATTAACATATGTATAATAAAATATAGTACTAAATATTAAATAATGTCATTTATTAATAAAAATTTAATAAATATTAAAAATGCACATGATGTTCTAAAGCATATCACTAACAGACTCTTATTTGCAATAGAGACAATAATACATAAACCTCAATCCCATTAAGGCTACATATTTCTCATGTTTTCTCTATATTAACAACTTAGTGAAAGGGTCTACCTTGTCCTAATGCGTCAAAACTCTATCAATTTTCACCTTGCCTCTACCAATGATCTCTCTTACCAAATAGTATCTCTTGAGAACATGTTTGAATTTATGATAAGATCAAGTTTCTTAGCTTGTGTAATTTCTCAATTATTATCGCATAATAAAGGAATGGCTTTGGTGCTAAGGTGGATCACACCCAATTCATGAATGAACATCTTGATCCCAACTACCCCTTTAGCTCTATCTAATATTACAATGTAATATGCCTTTATGGTTGAATTTACTATGGTTTCTTATTTAGAACTCTTCAAAGCAATAATACCACTATTCATTATAAACATATAATCAAATTATGATTTATAATCATCTTTATTAGAATAGCAGTTGGCATTAGCATACTTATTAATATGTAAATCACCTTCTCTATATACTAAGAATATATTTATAGTCCTTCTTAAGTACTTAAGGACGTTCTTATCAGTTGCTTAATATTCCTCTCCGTAAGTGGATTAGAATCCACTTGTCATACTTAGAGAAAATGACATATCATGCCTTATACATAACATGACATTCATGATATATTCAATCATAGATGTATATAGGATATTACTCATGTAATCTATTTCCTCTTATGTCTTAGGGCACTAAGACTTAAAAGGATATTTCTCATGCATTATGGGAATAAAACCCTTCTTAGTGAAGTCCATGCTAAATAGCACCTTATTTTTGTATGTAGACTATGAAAGACCAATAAGCTTTCTTGATTTATCTCTATAAATCCTTATATCTAAGATATAAGAAGCTTCTCCCAAGTCTTTCATGAAGAATTTTTTAGAGAATCAAACCTTAATGCTTTGTAAGAATGAGATGCTATTTCCCATGAGTAATATGTCATATATATATAATACAAGGAAAGTAATTACACTCCCATTAACCTTCTTATAAACATAAGGTTCATCAATGTTTTGAATGAAACCAAACTCTTTGTCTGCTTTATCAAAATGGATGTTCCAACCCCTAGATGCTTGCTTCAATCCATGAATAGATCTTTAAAGCTTATACACCTTCTTGTTATCACTAAATATGAAACCATCAGGTTATGTCATATACAATTCCTCAAGTAGGTTTCCATTAAAGAAAGTTGTTTTCACATCTATTTTTCATTTCTCATAATCATAATGAGCAATAATAGCAAGTAAAATCCTAATGGATTTAAGCATAACTATAAGAGAAAAAGTTTCATCATAATCAACACTTTACTTCTAATAATAACACTTTTCAACTAACTGTGCTATATAGATAATGATATTACCATCCATGTCTATATTCTTTTTGAAAACCCACCTACACCCCAATAGATTTTATCCTTTAGGTAAATCAACCAAAGTCTACACTTGGTATTCTAACATGGAATCAATCTTATATTATATTGTCTTTAACCATAAAATCAGATTCTAAACTCTTTAAAAATTCTTCATAGTCAATAAGCTCATCATTTTAATTAATAGGACTTCTTTATTATCATGAATAATAAATCCATATTTTTGAGGTATACTCCTCACTTTAGTTAAACATCTTAGCCTCTTAGGCATAGTCCTCATTTCAGTTGAATGTCTTAGAGCTTATGTTTATACAAGTTATTTTATTATCACATCATCATGTACAATAATAATAGGATTAATCAATTTATAAGCTTTATCAAGTTCAACTTTACTCCTATTATCTCTTTTTAAGAAGAATCTTTTTCTCTAAAAAGATTATATATTTTAAAATAAACATATTTTTCTCAAAAGGATAATATAAATAATATTTAATGGTTTCCCTAGGATATTCTATAAAATAACATTTATCGGATTTAACATCAAGCTTATGTAACATTATCCTTTTAACATAAGCAAGATAAACCCATATTTTCATATAAGAGAGTACAAGTTTCTTATTAAACCATATCTCAAGTGGAGTAACCTTAATCAATTTAGATGGAACTTTATTCAAGACATGAATAGTTATTTCTAGTTCATGACCTTATAAAGACTTGGGTAGGTTTACAAGACTCATCATAAGTCAAACCATATATTAAAAAGTATGATTCCTCCTTCTAGATATACCATTATGTTGTGGTGTGTAAGGAGGTGTCTATTGAGATAATATCATATTATCTCTAAGATAATAATGAAACTCTTGACTTGAGTATTATCTATCTTGATCTGATTGAAGTGTTTTAAGGCTTTTACCAAGTTATTTCTTTACCTCATTTCTAAATTCTTTAAACTTTTTAAAGGCTTCAAATATATACTTTATTAAGTACAAACATCCATATCTAGAATAATCATCTATAACTATTATGAAATAATGATATCCACCCTAAGCATATGTGGACATAGGACCACATACATTTATATGTATGAGTTCTAATATCTCTTTAGCTCTTGCACCTTTTCACTTAAAAGATTCACATGCGTCATATCATTCATAATCAAATGATCCTAAGTTCTTAAGTTTATGTACCTTAGTCATGCAATTATTGTTTATATACCTAAGATGATTGTCCCATAAATAGAGTGGATTAAGATTATCAACCGTAAGTTTCTTGGTTTATATGTTATATATGAAGTTAGAATCATTTAGTATATATATGCCATTAACTATGTTTATAAAAGAGTAATAAATATCATCTTTAAACAATGAACAACCTTTATTATTAATAGCAATATTGAATCCTTGTTCAACAAGATAAGAAATTGAAATGATATTTTTGCATAAATTTAGAATATAATGACAACTATTAAGCTCTATTATAAGTCCATAAACTAAATTTAAAAGAAAATTTCATATTGCTAGTGTAATAACTCTTGCTCCATTTATAACTTGGATATCTATGTCCACTCTACTTAGCTGATTTTTATTATTTAACCCTCGCTTTGCTATTTAACCCCTGCATATCATAACTTATGTAGACATCTCATATTCAAGCATATCTATATATGACTTCTATTTAATTAGGTCATCAATTCTTAATGCTTATGTTATCTCATAATATAATTCCTTAACCTAGCCTATAAAACCAATTACCTTACTATACCCAATAAATAAGTTATTTCATTTAAATTCAACCCATTTTAAAAAGCTTAGATATACCATATTTTACATAGGCTTAGATATGCCTAATAACCCAACATGAAATGGGCTTTCCATCCTTACTTAAATGGAAGGCCTTAGATTTAATATCCTTTTATGAAGTTTCTTTGTCTTATATTGTATTATCAATCATAATCGGTGTTGTGTGCTTTAATACACCATGCATGATAAATGCTCATATAACATGCATCTCATGCATAGCATAATATTGTTAATTTTATAAATTAATAGATATTTATTTTGTATTTTAAAATGTGAATTATGCATGGATAAGTATTAATGGAAGTGTTTATATGATGACTTTCCTAATCATATTTTATGTTACTATGTAATATTAGATATTTTAGTTGTTATTACATTATTATTTCTTATTTAATATGATTAAATGAAATAATGATATAAAATATTAATTCATACTTAATATTTTGGATTATTTTATACTTGTTATTATTTTTTTCAATTTCTTTTATTCATGTATTATTTAAATGTGATTTAAATAATGGTATATTATGAGTGGATAATTATTTAATGTGATTAAATAATTGTTGGAAAGAAATTGCATACAAGCTAGTGTTTTAGCCTTAAAATTCACATTTATGACTTTCCAAGTTAAATAAGATTTTATTATGGTAACTATCCATATTTATAATTTTAATATGATTATAATTATAGGTATGTAATATGTCACGCCCAGCCCATACCTGGAGTAACATCCTCTCGTAGTATGAATATCAATTCCCCATAAAGAAACCGTTACTCACACTATAAAGGATACATTGTCTATAGACCTATTTTAAATCGTATGGGTACACGTCACTATATTTACTAGTGATAAGGGAATGGCAGCGTAGTGTATGTTAAATCTTATGTATCATAACCTGGATATCCATTTATTCATCCAACAGTTAGGATTCGCAACAACTCTGATAT
>CANYBF010363183.1:0-11555 GCA_948192965.1 Dalechampia spathulata
CCAAACAATTAATTAAGTAATTAATTGAAATAAATGATTTTAAAGCCAAAATCAAGTAGATCTGGACAATATTTGATAGATCCAGAACCCCAATTGCATGGAAAAGCTACTAGAGTCACTGGAAAAATCAGATCGGAAAGCGGTTCGGGTGAAAACTAGGTTTTTCTGTGAAAACCGAGACCTATGTGCGCTGCACATAGCCAATGTGCACTGCACATTGATTGTGTGTGGTGTACATGGGCATATGTGTGGTGCATATGGCAGAGAAAATAGAAGGAAAATCGAAAGTTTTTCAGCAGAAACCCTAGATCCAACCTCGATCTAAGTAGATCAGACCTGAAAATGGGTTTTGCTTCGTGAGTTTGCATCCAAATCAAGAAAAATAATTTTAAAGCTAAAATTATTTAAAATCCAACTAGATTTAGGGCAGATCCAAGACATCCAAGGCATGGAAAAGCCTTGAATGGCCTTGGATTGGCCAGATCGAACGAAAAACCGAGTGAAAACGGGAGAAAAATAGCATTTTCTGGAAAATTTTGGGGTGATGTGCGCAGCACATTACACCATATGCACCACACATAGGTTGTGTGTGACGCACATGAGGTGATGTGCGCAGCACATCCCTCACAGAATAGTAACAGAAACCAAAAAATTGAATAAAAGAGGGGAATTTACCTTATTCCGGTCGAATTTTCTTCTTGATCTTGCTTCCTTCTGCGCTTAGGGAGCCTAACTAAGCAAGTTTAGTCTCTAAATCCAAGTGATTTAATTAATTAGCGGCCTAACTAATTTATGGAAGTATTTTGGCAGAGTTTTACCTTGCCTTAGGGCAATTTTCGGATCCTTAATTAAGACCCCAAGCTCTATATTTATCGAGCAAAAATCAGGCATGGCAATTTTGTAATTTTTGCCTGGATTTAAAAATTTTTGAAGGCAATATGTGCCACACATCATGTGATGTACGCTACACATTGCCAATGTGCTGCGCACATCAGGTGATGTGCAGTGCACATCACTTTTTGACCCGTCACTTGGGGCCCACTGTGGTCACTTCCGACATGCGCCCTGAAGCCTATAAGCGTTATTCGACGTAAGGAATAACTTTGTAGAAGAAAGTTTTTCCAAATTCGGATCCGAGAAGGCTCCCGACCAAACGTCTTTTCTATGCAACGTGCGGTGCACATAAGGCGATGTGCACCGCACATTGCATTTTTACCCTATGTGCACCAGCTCGTACCGGTAAAACCAGATGCGCCCCATATATCAACTGAAGTGCAATCAACATTCTGAGAAACTTTACAGTTATAAGTTTTCTCAAATTCGGCCCTGAACATCGAGTTTCGGCTAATGGGCCCATTTTAGGGTTTGCGACCCTATTTCGGCCCAAAATGGCATTCGGCGTGCCAAAAGGTCATTTTTCACGTAGGTATCAGCAGAAATGTGTTCTATGCATCAAGAACATTCAAATTGGCGAATTCGGGTGGTGAGCCCATCTGGGTACTATTCATGATGAATAGTACCCTTATGGGCCCCACAACATAAAAGGGCCTGGAAAGTGGCAAATAGCATGCTAAGCGTTTCACCTCAAGTAAGGCAGCAAATAGGATGTGTTCTGTGTGTATAGAATACATCCAAGTGGACTATAGTGGAAAGCGGGCCCCACTAGTGTTTGGCGGGTCTCACAGAGTAATGGGCCGAGAAACGCGGCATTCGGGATGCCACAAGATGTGCCTTGCGTAAGGCAACAGTAAAATGTATTCTGTAAGTACAGAATATACAGAATAAGCTGATGGGGAAAGCGGGCCCCGCTTGGGTACTATTCATAATGAATAGTGACCTAGGTTTAAAATGTAATATTTTGCATTCTATGTAGCCTACCACGCGTAGGCAGATGTGAAATGTATTCTGTAAGTACAGAATACACAGAATAGACTAGTAGAAGCTACAGGCCCCACTAATGTCCTAGGTGGGCCCACAGCGTAGTGGGCCCAGAAGATGGCATTTGCGATGCCAAGCATTGTGCCTTGCGTAAGGCAACTGGAAAATGTATTCTGTAAGTATAGAATACACATAATAGGTCAATAGGGGCAGCGAACCCCCGTCATGGCTAGGTGGGCCCAAAAGGTGGCATTTGCAATGCCAAGCACTGTGCCTTGCGTAAGGTAACTGAAAAATATATTCTGTAAGTACAGAATACACATAATATGTAATTGGGGTTACGGGCCCCACTTCTGTTTAGTGGGCCCCACCTGTGTATTATTCATGATGAATAATACCCAGGGCCAAAAATGCAATGTTTTGCATTTCAAGCGATTTGCCTTACGTAGGCAATAGGGAAGGGTATTCTGTACGTACAGAACACTCAGAATATGTGGCGGGTCCCACTAGGAGCCATGGTGGGCCCCACTAGTTCCGAGATGTTCTGTATACCAGAACACACAGATGAGAACACAGGGACCTATGTGCATAATCGGGATCAATATCGGGGACTAAATCTTAGCCGAATCAACAAAAATCCAAAATTATACAATGGTGAAAAGTCAGGGTCAACAATGTGGTTGGACTTCCAAAGATCAAAATTATCAAGGACAAGGTATGTGAAACTTGTCAAATGGGAAAGCAAGTAAAATCCTCATTTAAGGTAAATAACAAGGTAACTTCTATAAAACCTCTTCAATTACTTCATATGGACTTTTTTGGACTTACTAGGATTACTATCTTAGGAGGCATGCATTATGCACTTATTATGGTTAATGATTACTCTAGGTTTACTTGGGTCTCATTTATAGCTCATAAAAATGATAAATTCAATGCTTTTCAAACATTAACTAAAAGAATACAAAATGAAGAAGGTTATTACATTTCACCTATAAGGAGTGATCATGGAAAGAAATTTCAAAATGATAGTTTTAAATCATTTTATCATTTGCATGGTATTAATCATAACTTTTCATCTCCTAGAACTCCTCAACAAAATAGAGTAGTTGAAAGGAAAAATCAAACTCTTTATAACATGGCATGTACTATGCTTAACGAGTATCAATTGTCATCATACTTTCAGGCTGAAGCGGTCAATACCACTTACTATGTTTCAAATAGAGTTCATTTAAGACCTCTTTTAAATAAAACTCCTTATGAGCTATGGAATGGTAGAAAACCAAGGATTTCATACTTTAGAGTATTTGATTGCAAGTGCTACATTTTGAACACCAAGGATAATCTTGGTAAATTTGATTCCAAAACTACTAAAGGCTTATTTCTTGGCTATGCTACATCTAGTAAATCATATAGGGTTTTCAATAAAAGAACTTTGGTTGTTGAGGAATTCATGCATATTGTTTTTGATGAGACTAACCCGCTTGGTCCAAGGAAGGATATTATTGATGAAATAGGTATCTTATTAGATTAAGAGAAAGAGCATGAGAACCAATAAGAAATGTTCCAAAAAGATGTTGAAAAGGAAGAGATCAATGAGCTTCCTCCTCACCTTGTTGTAACACAAATCTCACATGATCTTCCAAAGGAGTGGCAATTTCTGAAAGGACACTCCAAGGAGCTAATAATAGGTAAAACATTAAAAGGGGTGATAACTCATTCTCATTTCAAAGACATTCATAATAATCTTGCATTCATTTCTAAAATAGAACCTAAGAACATAAATGAAGCCTTAAGTAATGAAAATTGGATGATAAACATGATATTCTACTTATGCAAATTTATGTTGATGATATCATATTTGGTGCTACTAATGAAGAATTGTGTAAGGAATTCTCTAATTGTATGTAGAGAGAATTTAAAATGAGCATGATGGAAGAATTGAAGTACTTCCAAGGACTTCAAGTCAAGCAATTTGAAGATGGAATCTTCATCAACCAATTCAAGTACACTCAAGAGATATTGAAGAAATTTGAATCAAAAGATGCTAAAGTAAGCAAGACTCTTATAAGCACTACAACCAAGATTTCATTAGATGAAAATGGCAAACAAGTTCATCAAAAGAAGTATAGAGGTATGATAGGTAGCTTGCTCTATCTAACTGCCTCTAGGCCAGATATTATGTTTGTTGTATGTATGTATGCTAGATTTCAAGTATCTCCTAGGGAATCTCATTTGAGTGCCATTAAATGGATTTTTAAATACTTGATTGGTACTTTGCACTATGGCTTATGGTAATCTAAGGGTAATTCTTTTGACTTGATTTCATTTTCTGATATTGACTTTGCTAGAAATGTGCTAGATAGAAAAAGTACTTTAGGAACTTGTCATTTCTTAGGCAATTATTTGGTTTCTTGGTTTAGCAAGAAGTAAAATTATATTTCATTATTCACAACTGAGGCTGAATACATATCTACTGGTTATTGTTGTGCTCAAGTGTTATGGATTCAACAACAATTGAGAGATTATAATGTTTGTGTATCATGTACATCCATCAAATGTGATAACATTAGTGTCATAAACTTGTCTAAAAACCTCATACAACATTCTAAAACTAAGCATATAGATATTATGCATCATTTCTTGCATGATAATGTGTAAAAAGGGAAGATTGTATTAGAATTTGTTGATATAACTCACCAACTTGCGGATATTTTCACAAAACCCCTAAGTGAAGAACGTTTAAACTTCATCAAACATGAGTTAGGGATAATAGATAGATCATTTTTAAAGTAGGAATGCTTGGTGAACTTTAGGAAAATTTAAAAATCTCTCCAAAACTCTTTAAAAATTTCTAATTTTTTAGGCCCGTACAGTCGTATGCCCTTTAGTACGCCCGTATGAATCTCAATCTTCAATTTTTAAAATTTACCGAAAGCTCTATACGACCGTACGTATCAAATGGTACACCCATATAGCTCCTTGAACCAAAATTCAAATTTTTGTCAAATACTAGGCATGGCCGTACACCCCTATTAGTATGGCCATACACCCTTGTAAGTACGCTCATTCGCTAGCTGGTATGGTCATACCAATTTCAATGCACCCGTACATCCAAATACTTCAAAAATTTTAAATTTTGTTGAAGCTGAGGTACGGCCGTACAACTTAGAGTGTACACCCGTACCATTAAAATGAAATTTCTACCAAAGCTCTCGTACGGCCGTACGCAATGTTGGTACGCCCGTACGTGACTCAGAAACCCTAATTTAAACTCTTTTTTTTCGCAGCCGTTGGTTACTGTTCATCAATTCTTCTCCGATTTCTCTCTCAAATCTTCACCAAAATCCTTCAAACCAGTCTCAAAACACTTAAAATCGCATTACCCACACTCTTACTCTTGATTTTTGGTCTATTTCTTTCAGAATCTTAGGTTTTCATTTTGGATTTTTACTATTTTATTTAGTTTTCAATTTTTTTTATTTTATGATTTTCAGCCCTTTTTACTTAGATTTTGATCTAGGTTCTTTAGAGATAGTTTTTTAGAATTGTATTGCTGAGCTATATTTCAAATTTCATTAAATTTTATGTAGGTTCAATTTTTGTGATTTTTCCAAAAGTATTTGAAATTCTGCCAAATTTTTTAAAAATCCTTTTTTTGTAAAATTCTTGATTTTCATTATGCCTGAGTCTCATGGTGGCTCTTCATCTCAGGGACGAGGAAGAGTCAAACACACAGTCCCCTTGAGTTCTGGCCCTCAGACTAATACTCCTATCATTACTATGCTGCAATCTATTCTGAGTAAGAAAGCCTTCTCTCACTCTCGATTTACGTCTCAATCAACTATTTACCTGGTAGGATTGGAGGCTAACGTTCTGTGTTTTATGACTAACATTAGTTGGGTAAATTTTGCTTTCTTAGATAACCACTACATTCATTCTGTTGCACTTAAGTTTCTACAGACATTCAAACTTAAGGTGTCTTTTAACTGTACTTTCCATCTTTTTCGTAAACTTTACAAACTCAACCCTTCTAAGTTTGATGCCATATTTGAATTTTCTCCTAATGATATTGCTAATGCCAAATCTACAGTCTTTGATCATAATATCTTCTGGAGGGATATCATACTTGATACTCTGTTCCATCCTTTGAGGCTTAAGGCCTCCTGTCTTAAGTCTCCAGCTTTGTATTATTGTCATCGACCGATCACCTACCTCATATTTGGGAGATCAAAGTTGAATGACACTGTTACAAGCCCTAACATTATCTTTCTTCACTCGATGGTCATGGGCACCCCTGTCCAACCTAGATGCTAGCTTCAGACTTTTTTTTCATGAGGTTGGTGTTCAAAAATAGCCTAGCAGGGCTATTTTATTCAGACCTATTATTCATCACCTTTGCCATCAGCTACATTCCTTTCTTGCTTCTCCTCCTACTCCCAAAATAAAAGGTCCTAATCTTGATATATCTTTCATTGAGCATTCCATACTCAGTGAATGTGACTCTCATCACAAGTTCACCATCCATTCTGAGTACAATAAGAGGTGACTCAAACATCTTCTAGCATTGGGTATTCCCAATGATATCGTAGCTCTATATGGATGCAGAGTGGTCAACGTCTGCTAGTATATACTAGTGCCTCTTCTAGAGGACACATCAATAGAGTTTCATGTCCCCTCCGATTCCCCTACTGTTGATGCCACACATCAAGTGGCTCTAAGCCACAAATGCCAGAGGCAATCATAGGTTGGATCTTCATCTAATGTTGTTATTCTTGATCTTGTCGCTCCTTCTACTGTTGATGATCTAACTACTACTGCTTTGGCTTCTCCATCTATTGCTGATCTGATATCCCAGTAGTTTATGATACTTAACACTAGACTTGATGGTGTTGAGTGACACATTAATCAGTGATTTGACTCTATGGATTAGCATCTTGCTTCTCTTGACCAGTGCCTAGATTAGCATATCATTAAGACCAGAACTTCTAGATGACTACTGCTGCCACCCTATAATCTATTAGTGCCCTGTTAGATCCTTTCATTCCTCCTACTAGTCCACAGTGATTGTTTTGATGTTGTCAAAGAGGGAGATGATTTTAAGGAGATGGGGAGATGACTTTAATTTTTTAGATTTCTAGTTTAGTTAACTTTCATTGCCTTTTTTATTTCTTAGTTGACTTTCTCTGATCATTGTATTTATCTCATTGATATATATGATATTTGATCATTGCTCTGATCATTTTGAATTTCTTTCATTGCTCTAATTATTTTTGATTGTATTGCTCCAACTATGATTTTTATGATTGAGATTTACTCTGATCATTTTACTATTCTCTTTGCTCTAATCATTCTATTTATTCCCTTTTATCATTGATTGATTATTTATTGAATATTGGTAAATGATTGCATAAATTCTAAAATAAAGAGAGAGATTTTTAAATAAAAATCAATTGAGTATGTTTTTGTAAATTGAATTTAAATTGATTGCCAACATCAAAAAGGAGAGATTATTAGACCAGGATTTAGATGTATGTAATTTTTTTAATTAATTTAAGTTAATTTTCATTTAAAATATGATTTTTGGATGTGATACAAGCATACAGTTGACTGTTCCAAGTGAGATTTGACTTTCTTTATTTGGTACGGCCGTACCAAGTCTAGTTTTGATTTGAAATTGAATGCAGGAGTTTGGTATGGGCGTACCAGTTTTGGTATGACCATACTACATTTTGTGTTGTGGTACGTATGACCGCATGGGATATTGTACAAGCATACCACATTGTGTTTTTTAATTCCAAAAGTTATCAAAGCTCAGCTATGAGCGTACTAATGGTGTGGTACATACGTACCTAGCTTGCTACAAAGTTTGCAAATTGTGGTTTTTAAAATGGTATGGGCATACGGGTATTCATACGACCATACGTGCATCTATATAAAGTTTTTAAAAGCTTTCTAATGGATCTATTTATTAGATAACTTACATTATTGCATCTCTAACATCTCTATTCTTCCTCTGTGAGCTTCTACTTTGTATGATAGCTATTTTCAAGTAAGTTTCTTGGATGCAAACTTAATCTTACTTGTATTTATGATTCAAGCTCTCATTGTACTTTGTATTTCACAACCTAAGCATTTTTTGTTGTAATCTTAGGTTGGTGTGTGATTAATGTTGGGTCATTAACTTTGTAATTGAGAGTTGATTCTGTGAGTATTGATATTGATTGTAAAGGTTTGAGTGTGAGCCTAAAAAATACTAAGGATTGGATTAATTACTAAGGAATCCATTATTGTATTATGATTAGTTGATTTGTGGAACCCTAAGTTGAGTGGACGTAGGTAAAAAGTTATGTCAAACCATTATAACGTGCACTTTGCAAATACTGTCGTACTTCCGTGACTTTCAAATATTAATATGAAAATCAAATTATTAATTGGAAGATTAAAAATATTAGATTTGATCAAAGAATAAATAAATAGAATAAAAATAACGAGATCAAATGAAAATAAAGATAAATAATAATAATAATTATTATTATTATTATTATAAGCTAAGGAATATCTGGATTTAGAGTATTTAATGTTGGGACTAAGAAATGAATGTAAAAGTAGATTATTTGATAGAATGCATAGTAGTAAAAATAAAACATAAATATATACATAAAATAGAAAAAAGAGGATAAATTTAATAGATGAAAATAGAAAAACAATAAGAAATGGAAATAAATTAAAAATAAAAGAAAACAAAGAAAAAAAATGTATGGGAAAGAATGGAGTGGTAGAGTTAAAGTAGGTATTCATAGTACACCCACTTTGAACTTTCATATAGGATATGTGGTTATCAATATTGTTGATAAAAAAATTTAAATGAAAAAGCAAACAAAATTTGTTAAGAAAGAAGAATATGAGGGAGAGTACATGAAGTTACTATTTAGTACTTTAAACAAAACAAAATGATGATTAAAGAAGAAAGGAGAAGAACAGTTTACTGATAAGTTTACTGAAGCTAGAATTTTGGAAAGGATAATTGATAACTTAAGGAGAAAGAAGAAAGAAAAGAAATTAGAAGTCTGGAACTTAAGAAGAAGTTGAACTAGTAAGAACAAGAATTTGAAAGAGAGAGTTTGTTGAGCATAAAGAAGCTTGGAAAGAAGAACTTTGGATGATGAGAATAACAAAGGAGAAAAGATATGAGGCTGCTAAGCATGATAGAAGCATGAAGAAAGGAGGAAACAAATTATTATATGTTAAATAATGTAGAAGGTAGGTTAATAATTGAAATTGGTGTAGTGAATATATGTATGTATTTATCTTGATTTATAAGTTCATTGTAACTTGGAAAGGGTTATTAGAGTTATTATATGTGTATTAAAATGATAAGAGTGAAATCTTGAATTGGTTGTAAGTTTAATCTTCTTTCTAATGGGTATTTTAATACTTTATAATTTATGAATTCATTTTGTATAAGTATAAAGTTTTAAAAAATGTTTAAAGAATATTTTAAACATCAATCATATGACTTTTTTAAAAAAATAGAAAACCTTAACCTAATACATAAATGTGGAAATGAATTGTGAAATTAGTGAAAGTCAATTGAATGGGGTATAAGGGTTATTTGATTGGAGAAGTTGGTGTTAT
Organism: Dalechampia spathulata; assembly: GCA_948192965.1. Classification (NCBI taxonomy): domain Eukaryota; kingdom Viridiplantae; phylum Streptophyta; class Magnoliopsida; order Malpighiales; family Euphorbiaceae; genus Dalechampia; species Dalechampia spathulata. The sequence continues at coordinate 9,514 of CANYBF010363183.1, forward strand.
GTGTTGCAATGAGAATTTCCTATAAAGTTATGTGAACTGTATTTATTATGTGACGTAAATACCAATACTGAAAAGGATGATTTTCCTATTTGCAAGCAAGGACCAATCACAAGGAACATGGCCAAGCAATTAAAAATAAAGATTCAAAGCTATTCTCAAGCATTAGTATCTAAGATTAATTCACACAATAAGGAGAACATAAGCTACTTGGATGATTTGGTGGAAAATAAGTTGCAACATGTGTATTTGATCCAAGTAGAAGACTACATTAAAGCTTATTGAGCTTGTACAAGGCCTGATAGGTAGGGTTAATACTAAATTGCTATTAACTATGATTACTTGCAACCCAAGAAGCTTCGTTTGACTTAGGTTGGGCTGTTGAATACTTGAACCCAATAAATCAGCCTTAAATCTTTGGTTACTTGTCCAACAAGAAGCTTCCTTTTACCTAATAAAAGGATGAACAAAAATTGAGGTTTCTTAATATGCAAGAAGCTTCCCATCCCCTTTTTGGAAGCATATCTTCTCCTAATTAGAATAGGATTTTTATTTTCTTATTTTAATATTTTCTTATTATAGTTTATTCCTATTTTATTTTCCTTTGAATTAGGAAAGCTTTACACTATAGATACACCCTTTAAGGTGCTTTGTATTCATTTAACTTTCAATAATAAATCAAATAGATATTCTTTTATATTTAAGTGAGCTTTGCTTTTCTTATTCATATACTAAGGTTTTTTAAATTGTTTATTAAGTTTCAAAATTGGTTTTCAAAATCAATTCTCCTATTCATTACATTTTTGAAAGCTTTGTTAATTGGGTTCAGGTAACCAGTCCTAAGTTAAATTGAAAACGTGTTTCAAAGATGTTTTGAAAAAACCTATTTTTGACTTACTTGAGTTAAGAAGGGTTAAATACCTTGGTGACCAATCCTTTAAGCAAAAGATAATTAGGTTCTGCATCATTATGTGTAAATGTTATGTTTATGTATTGGAATACATTGAAATCTTACTACGTATCAGTTAGAAATAAAGTCTTAAGTATGATTCATATATAACTTATTAATGGAAGCTATACTTCCCCTTATGTCATGGAATTTGCTAGAATATATATATATATATACATATATATATATATATATATATATATACACAAGTGTTGAGATATATAGTAATCTAAGTAAGAAAATATGAACTATATAACATTAGGTTTGTTCTTATTGTATGTTAGTTTTTAAAAAAATATGTTATGGAAACCTCCTAAATATGTAATATGTATTGAGTATAAATCTTGGCTAAAATATATGAGGAAGCTATGTTTGGAGCATGATCAAATATAGTCCTAAGAAAAGGGAGGAAAACTTATTGATCTAAAAATAAAATAGTGAGCTATTGGAATTTTAAACTTTATCAGTTCAAAATTGTTTAAGATAAGATGGATGAAAATAGCTAACTTGACTTTTATCCTCTAAATGAGACTTTAAATCTCTTATATTAAAGCAGGATGATTTCTATATGACTATGGAGTGTGTTATGAGTAATTATTGGGGAACACAGGAACCGATTAACAACACTTACAAAATACACAATACATGGATGAGTAACTCTAAGATAGTTTGTCACGCCTGCACACACATAGCTTGGACGTTTTATAATTGCATTGCATAATCTGTGAATTTTTTATGAATAGTGATTTATTTTATTTTAGAATTGTTAAATGCATGGAGGTTTAAGTGGGTGAATTGGTTGGTTAGATATAAGGTTATATTATTTAAATGGTAAATTGTTCTGAATTGTTTTATTTGCTAGTAATAAGTAAGTGAGTTTATACTTAATAATTTGTAAGGGTAAGGTCATTATTTTTATAGTAATTAGTATTAATTATATAGGGTAATACGCTTAATTATTTAAATGATGGAGTTATTGTTTGATTATTATTTTGTATTAATCAATTAAGTTATTCATTAAATTACTAGATTTTCATTATTGGATTATGTAATTATTCTAAATAATGAAATAACGATATCAATAATCATAGTATTT
>CANYBF010363290.1:0-10952 GCA_948192965.1 Dalechampia spathulata
ATCATGGACTTCAATATATAGTTTAATACTCCAAGTAAAACAAGTTCATTTAAAACATTGTACTATATAATGAATAATGCCTTTATTAATGAAAACATATAGTACAAATACACATGATGCTCTAGAGCATACACTAACACTTTCGTCATGCATCCCTAGCGGAGTCACCACTATGAGCACATGATTTTTGCTGCTTGCCTAGAGCAAGGCTTACAAGGCTCATGGACTGAGGATGAACTTAGAACAAAAGTGTGGACTTCCCGATAGGCTACCTCGAGGAATGATACAGACTCAAAAGAGTCGTAAGAGAGTCACCACCGAATGGTTCTAGATTGATTCAATTGACCCATAGCATGAATGCTAAGTTAAACCCTTAGAGATGGTTTTGGGTGGTGAAGATCTATTTTATGAGTTTCTAAGATCGATTTTACCATTATAGTTGGAATTAATTATCATAGGCAGGCAAGCAAGCAAGAGCGTAATAGTAAGCATACAGCGTGGCATGTTATAGCGACGAGCAGAGCATAACATACCAAGTAGAATGACATATGATGCTATATGGCATTTAGATGACATGGAATATGCATACCTGTGAAGTGATGACATAATAAAATGACATAGCATATACATGACATGGCATAGTGATGACAGTAAAATGACATGGTATATGCATGACATAACATGGTGATTTGTATGTGAAGTAGCATTCGACATGGCATAGCAATTCATATGTGAAATGGCATTCATCATGGCATGTGATGTGGCATGGCAAAATGATATGTGATGTGGCATGGCATAATGATGTAAATCATAGCATAGTAATATGGCATAGCAAAAGTAATATAAGATGACATAATGGCATATGACATGGTATATGTTGTGACATGGCATATGCATGACTTGACATAGTTGTTTGTGATATGGCATGTGACATGGCATAGTAGCATGGCATATATATTTTTACAAATATAATAAAACCATACACGAAATAAAATCCTTAAAGAGGTCGGTGAAAGGGATTAAAGAAAATAAGAGATACACATGGGATTTAATGCTAAATCCTATAAAATGGGGAGTAAAGCTATTCTATTACATAAGATCTTCATTGGTATAAAAATTCAAGACATTAAGTAATGTCTTAATTGCTTTGGGAAAATTCCACCTTAGGTAGCACGAGCCAAAAATGCACTAGTGAAAATGCAATATAAATAAGCAAAATCATTAGTAGCAAATAAAATTTAGGACATGATTAACTAATTTTATGCCATGTTAAGGCATAAATCAAGAGCTGAAGTTTGATTAATTGTAATGGTAATAATCATGCAAAGCAAATTAACACAAGCCAGATCATGAAAAACCATTTAAATATGAATAATTTTAGGTAAAATTATTATTGATCGATCATGACACAATGAATCAGGAATTGTTAATATCATATAAACAACAATTAGAGATAGCAACTCAACCAATCAAGGCCAATCCTATTGAATACCACAAATCCAAGAATTAAATAAGCATTTAATCAAGAAAAATTAATTTTAAGGCCAAAATTAATTAAATGTGATTAATTTAAGATGAAATCAATTCATTTGAGCTACTGTGAAGCATCAAATGTTACTGGAAAATCTGGAGGCTATGTGCATAGCATGTCATGCTATATGCACAGCATATAGGCTATATGTTGTGCATATATCACAATATATAGCACATTTAGTGAGTAAAAATAAAAGAAAATCAAGTTTTTAGGTAAAAACCTGAGACCCCGGCCAAATCTAAGCAGATTTAAGGCAGAAATAAGTTTTTTTGATTACTACTAAGTAATAGCAATCATCAAATAAGTGATATTGAAGCCAATCATCAAGAAAACAACCCAAAAATCATATATTCGTAGCCAAATCAAGAAGAAAATGGAGAGAAAATAGACATTTAACTCACTATAGTAGGTTCCACTTGTAGATCTTGATTCCAAACATGTTTTAGAACCTAACTAGTGTTAGTTAGTCTCTAAAATCCCAAACCAATTGATTAATTAAGTGTCTAATTAAGTGATAATTGATTTTGACAGAGTTTGAGAGTGTTTTGCTAATTTTCAGACCATTTTCTCGAACTATGAGGCTTATATTTTTAGTGGGAGGGCTTAAGGTTTGGGAAATCAGATTAGTAATATGGAATTTTAGAAATTTTTAAGCTATGTGCATCGTACATAGTGCTATGTGCATCACATATAGCCCATAGATGTTGCATATAGTGATACATGTCACATATATAGCAATTTGACTTGATGTACACAACCCGATATAAGCACATCAGGATGTGCACCATATGCTCAATCAGCATCATTTGATTTCCTAAGATATTGTGCTATATGGAGTACGTTAGATTTTGCCCAAAAAGTGGGCCTTACCCAACATCTTTTTTTCGTTATATATGTTGCATGTAGTGCTACATGCCACGCACATAGCATTTTGTATGCTATACGCTCCACCCTCCTTGAGTGAAATGTAACATGCTCCGCATATCTAAAACAGTTAGAGGAAGTTAAAAGGCATGTGTGAAAACAAGGGTTAACATCAGACACCTGTATCGAGCCGAATTGACAAAAACATAAAATTGTAGCTCACGGGTGAAAAGTCAAGATCAACACATATTAATTGATTAATTAATCATAAACAGCTCAAATAATTAATTTATTAATTATTTCTTAGTTAATATAAGATAATGGATTTCTATTAATAATTGAGAGGATCATCGCCATTATAACTGCAATGTGCTGAGCAAACATAGGTAAGCAGTTGATCACAGGCGGTTGGTAGATTTGGCTCAGATAAAAGGAACCAAGAGAGATTGGTGAAAGGATAATGAATCAATCCTACAAAGACCAGAAATACTAGAATTTCCTGAACCTTAAAAATAATAGTTTTTCTTCGTTTGTTCTTAAGTCTTATTCTTAATCTAAATGCTATTATTATTTATATCCAAGTAATTTCCTTAAATTTATTTACGTTTTCTTCTTTATTCCTATTCACTTTCAAATTTTCTCTAGTGTTCGTTAAGCTTTTAAGATTGAGCTATTAGATAGGTTCAAGCAAATTATTCCAAGGAGCTAAAGAATTCACATTGCCTGGTGCATTTATTGACGATTCAATCCTCTGGCATGCCTATAATTAATATTCTCAAATTCATGCTAAACAATTTTGGCACACCTAGCAGGACCCACATAACAAATGGCTCCCAAAACTCACAGTGCTTTAAGCAAAGAGATTATTGAATCTTAGGATTTATAGGAGTTTCCTACTACTATAAGGCTTGAAGAAATTGTTCCCACCATCAAGGAACAAGCTGAAAGGGCTTTATCCCTAAGAAGAATCCATATAGAAACCTTGGGGGGCACCAAGAGAAAGATCTAGAAAAAAATATTGTTGCTGTTGAAAAGGTGGAAATTTATTCTAAAGAATTCATGGCAGGATTAAAGAAGTCTATAAGTGAGGCTTTGAATAAGGGCATGGATAACATAGCCACTTCCTTGGGAAAAGTCATTGTAGATGGTTTAGCTAAAATGAGCACTAATGTGAGTGATTTGAGAAAAGAGATCCAGCCCTCTAAAGCCATGGATAATTTATGTTCTAACTTGAATAAAATGGTGGAAAAACTGAATATCCCTTACTCGCCATAGTTTGCCTCAATTCAAGAGGTCAATCAGGTACCTCACAGATAGAATTCAGGTAGGATACTTAAGGGGCAAGGAATTACTGTTCACTCGAATAGGGAAGTTAGAGAGTCATCAAGGGCTAAAGAGAGGTATCTTCCCCCTCATAGGAGGGATGATGGCAACAATAGGACTCCATAGGGTCGAAAAAATGGGAAGCTGCATGTGCTACCATATTAAATTTTTGCTACCACCAACCCTTATATACAACCATACCAATATGACATAGAAGCACCTCTAGGTAAAGGCTTGGGGGTAGTTTACAAGGATTGAATGGGCCTGCTGCTCAGGCCTTTCACCATAACATTCCAAGAGATGTCATCAATATAGATGTTGTAAAGGAGGTTGTTCAGGTGCTATATAAGCCAGGCCTAAGACAACTAGGCTACCTAGAGTTCCACAAGCCTTATCCAGATATCATAGACAGGGATAATCCATACCCGTGTGGCTATAGAATTCTAGATTTTACCTTGTTTTCTAGAGAAAATGGGCAATCTTCAGTGGAGCATGTTGCCAGATTCACCATTCAATATGGAGAGCTGGCAAACTACGACAATTTTGATTTTTTTAGGTTGCACCTATTTCTTAATTCTTTGACTGGTGTAGTGTTTACTTGGTTCACAATATTGTGCAGGAATTCGCTTCAGACTTAGCAGGACTTGGAAAGGTAATTCCATAGTCAGTTTTTCAAGGTTGAGCTTAAGGTGTGCATGGTTGAGTTATCAAGGGTTACTCAAAGGATTGGAGAGAATGCTTATTCTTTTATCACCAGGTTTTAAAAAATGAGAAATAGATGTAAAGTTTTCTTACTAGAGGGAGAATTTATGAAGATAGCATAGAGAGGTTTAAACATTAAACTCTGAAAGAAATTCCAAGGTATGGAGTTCAAAGATTTCTATGAGTTACCAGTAAAAGTCTTCAAATATGAGGATTTGCTGAGAGAAGAAAATCATGGGCTCATACTTCCAGGAAATGGTGGATTCAGATGTAGTTGTCGTAGGCCTTTCAAGTTTAGGATCCTATGTGTGTCCCCCTCTTGTGAAAAAAGTGCCATAGTTATGAAAGAAACATGCTACTTCTTCACAGTAGCCATATTACACCTTTGAGGTAATCAAAATGAAAGAGATTTTTGATTTCTTATTAAAAGAAGAGGTGATTAAACTTTCCCCTGATCATAAGCTGCCATCCATGGAGGAGCGGAAGGGTAAAGATTACTGCAAGTTTCATAATTCATGGACACATAATTTTAATGCTTGTTAGACATTCGAGAACCTAATCCAAGATAGAATAAACAAAGGGGTGCTAAAGTTTCCAAATAAGAAGGAGACTATGATGGTGGATGAGGATCCTTTTCCAATACCAGCAGCTGCTGCCACTGCAAACTTACACTTTTGGTTGAATAGCAGTAGGTTTAAAAGGCAAATGCAGAAAGAGAAGCCTGAATCCTGACAGACTAGTGATAAGGATAAACTTGTTTAGATTCCAATGAAAATATTCATAGGGGCTAAAGTGATTGAACATGAAAGGCCTCATAAGGTAGCTATTTGGTAAAGGCTGGAAAAACCTTGGAATTTATGGAAAATAAGGAATGAAGTTTCTACTTCATAGTAAAAGAAGTAGCAGGAAAGAGGAAAAGAAAAGAGGCAGCCTCAGTTTTTGGTTCCTTTTCTCATTCTTGTAGGAAGATGGCATCGGTTATTCCATAAGAAGTTCCCTGAGTCTCTCACAAGGATGTAGAAAAGAAGGTTGTAGAGAAAGAAAGAAGTAGAAAGAAGGAGCCTTCAATCAGGAAATGAGCAAAGAGAGAAATTAAAATTTAATCGAGTGGCTACTGAAGATGCTGAAGCAAAAGGAGAAGATGTTATTAACATATAGATGTATGAAGATAGTAGATCATTTGTAGTTAGAGGTATTCCTGTTCCTTTAAATTCTAATATGATAACCTTGTCGTGTGAATTTATGTAGAGTAAAGAAGAGAATAATGTTTTTGAAATGCCTAAAGTTAGGACGGATATCACATAATATTACATTGGAATCTAAATTCAAGTACCACATCCTCAAAAGCCAAAGAGAGTTATGTTTAAGAAGCCAGGTAAAGAAATGACTAAGCATATCAAGCCCCTTTACATCAAAGCAAATATGAATGGAATACCTGTTTTTAGGGTGCTTATTGACAATGGTTCAGCTATAAATATAATGTCATCCACCATGATGCATCATCTGAGACGCACTGAGGATGACTTGATTGAGAAAAATATACAATTCTCAGCTTTTACTAGAGAGGTTTCAAAAACTTTAAGCATCTTGCCTATGGAACGTACAGTAGGATCAAGCACTTCACTGTCAGCTTTTTTCATTATTAATTCTAGTGTGAACTATCAGGCTTTGTTGGGAAGAGATTGGATTCATGCAAATTGGTGTATTCCATCTTCTTTACACCAGTTTTTGTTACTGTAGAAGAGGAATGGCATGGAGATAGTGTGGGCTAATGATAGACCTTTTCAAGTGAATTTACATGCAATGGATGCCAAGTTCTATGATCCCTATTATGAACCAATTAAGTTTTATGGGTAAAAGAAGAATGGCGGACCAAAATTCATCTATATGTCAGAAGAAGATGTGAAGTCCTTTCAAAAAAAAGTCACAAGGAGAGTTGACACCTATGGACATCATGCTTTATGAGCCAATGAGCCCAATCATGACCATGGAGGAGGTCGATGATTAAGTACTCATTAGAAGAAATAGTTGCAGCTGTAGCAGCTTCATGGAAGTGGGAGGTATAATACTTGTTAAAGCAGTTAGAGGGAGAAAATGAAAATGAAGGTGTTTATGGGGTTGAGGTGATTTTTGAAAATAAGAATGATGACATAGAAGTAGAGGAAATCTAGATGGAAGATCTTAAGGAGGCTCCTTACAAATTTTAGGATAAAGGTCTAGCAGTATTGGATCCTTTAAAAGAATTGAACTTGGGGTCATCAAACTCCTTGAGGGTGATGTACATTAGCTCTACATTGAGCAAAGATTTGAAACAGCACATCATAGCCCTATTAAAGGAGTTCAAAGATTGCTTTGCTTGGGATTATGATGAGATGCCAGGTCTTAGTAGAGATGTTATTGAGCATAGGTTGCCTATTAAACTCGAGTTCAAACCTTTTCAACAACTAACTAGGAGGATGTCTAAGGAGGTAGAACTCAGGGTGAAGGAAGAAATTGAAAACCTGCTCAGAGCTAAATCCATAAGACCCATAAGATATACCCGATGGCTTTCTAATATAGTCCCCATTATCAAAAAGAATGGAAAACTGCATATCTGTATTGATTTCAAGGACCTCAATCTGGCTACTCCTAAGGATGTACATGTGATGCCTGTGGCAAACATGTTAATTGATATTGCTTCTAAGAATGAAATGCTTTCATTCCTAGATGGTTTTTCTGGTTATAATCATATCATGATTGTAAAAGAGGATACCCATAAAACAGCTTTCAGGTATTTAGGTTTGATTGGAACTTTTAAATGGCTTATTATGCCATTTGATCTTAAGAATGCTGAAGCTACTTACCAACGAGCAATGAAAGCTAATTTCCATGACATGATTAGAAAGATCCTGGAAGTATATATTGTTGATATTGTGATTAAATCAAAAAAGGTCATGGATTATATAAAACACTTGAGGAAAGGCTGTCAAAGGATACAGATGTATAAATTGAAACTTAATCCGCTCAAATGTGCCTTTGGAGTTTGTTCAAGTAATTTCCTTGGATTTTTGGTTCATAGTAGAGGTGTCAAGGTAGATATGAACAAAGCCAAAGCAATCAAAGAAGCTCTGCCTCCAACAAATAAGAAGGATTTGTAGAGATTCTTGTGACAGGTGAACTATTTAAGGTGATTTATATCCAAGCTTGCAGGAAAAACCAAGGGGTTTTCAGATCTTTTGAAATTGAAAGAGTCATAGGATTTTAGATAGGAAGAAAAGTATCACTTGGTTTTTAACAAGAAAAAAGTATATCTTTCTAGTCCTTCTATCATGGTTCCCGCTAGAGTGGGTATTCCATTAAAGTTATACATCTCTGCCACGAGTGAATCCATGGGTTGTCTGTTAGCTCAAGACAATTCCACAGGTCATGAGCAAGCAATTTTTTTTTATCTTAGTAGGATGTTAACTCTAAATGAGTGAAAATATTGATAAATTGAGAGGCTGTGTTTGGTGTTATTTTTTAGTACTAAGCTACGCCATTATCTGATCAATAGCAAAGTATATGTTATCTCTCCTATAGATTTGATAAAGTTCATGTTGAATAGGCCGCTTATAACTAGTAGGGTAGGGAAATGGTGTTTAGCCCTTGATGAATTTACTTTCATCTATTATCCTTAGAAATTAGTGAAAGGGCAGGCTTTGGCAGATTTCTTGGCTGATCATCCATCCACTGAGCAGCAGAGTGATTCTTATGAACTTTCAATTTTTAGTGTTTATAAACAACCTTGGGAGTTAAAGTTTGATGGTTCTAGTACAAAGAGTAGAGCTAGAGTTGGAGTGGTCATTACCTCACCTAAGGGAACTAAGACAACTTTATCTTTTAATTTGGAGCTTAGTCGCACCAATAATCAAGCAAAAAATGAAGCTTTGGTCATTTGTTTGGAGATTCTATAAGAAGTTGGAGCTAAAGAGATCTTTATCATCGGTGACTCATAACTAGTTCTTAAACAGCTTTCTGGTGAGTACAAATGCAGTAGTTTGTCACTATCAGCTTATTTTACTGTAGCTATATAGCTATTTAGTCAATTTGAGGAACTATCATTCATGCACGTACCAAGGGAGTCTAATTAGAAAGTCGATGAGTTAGCTCAACTTGCCTTGGAACTGAAAATATTAGAGGAACTATCATATCAACTCATTGTTATTAAGAAAAGGAGTCACCCCTCCATTTCAGAATAAGGAATTCAAGTGGAGAGTTTGAATGTTGAGTTTAATTTAGCTAAAGATTGGAGAGCCAAATTTATAAAGTATTTGGCTAGCCCGGGAAAGAAGGTTCCTTATAGGGTGAAAGTGTAGGCATTAAATTATGCTCTTCTAGAAGGGGAACTGTATAGAAAAGGCTTTGATGGCTTGCTGCTAAGATGTTTAGCTTTTCTTAAAGCCATGGAAGTTATAAAGCAAGTGCATATGGGGGTATGTAGAGCCCATCAGGTAGGAGTTAAGATCAGATGGATGATTAAAAGGCATGGTTACTTTAGCCTACAATTTTAAAAGATTGTATTTCATATGCCAAAGGTTGCATTCAATGCCAGCGATATGGTAGCATTCAAAAAATGCTTGCAGATGAGCTATATTCAATAGTAAAACCATAGCCTTTCAAGGGATGGCCCATGGACTTGATTGGTAAAATCCATCCTGCTTCTTCTAAAGGTCATTCTTTTATTATTGTTACTACTAATTTTTTCAACAAATGGGTGGAAGCTATGTCTATGAAGAAGGTAGAACAAAAAGATGTAATTTAATTCATAAAAGAGAATTTAATTCACAGGTTTAGAATTCTACAAACCAAAGGTTGATGTTCATTAGAGAAAAAATGTGGGATTTTGCTAAGGATTATAGGATCAAGTTGATTAATTCAACTCCCCATTATGCACAGGCGAATGGCTAGGCTGAGGCATCTAACAAAATCTTGATTGGAATTCTAGAGAAGATGTTAGAGGAAAATCCAAGAGATTGGTATAGGATTCTGTCAGAAACCCTATGGGCATATTGTACCTCAAAGAGAAGTGCAACAGGTACCACCCTTTTTGCTGTAGCATATGGTCATGATGCCATTTTGCCATTAAAAGTGGTGGTACCTTCATTAAGAGTGGTAAAACAAAATGGTTTAAGTTCAAATGAGTACACAGAGGCCATATTGATGGAGTTGGAATGCATAGATGAAGCTAGAATTCATGCTTATAATAGCATGATTGCCTAGAAGAAGAAAGTAGCTAGGAGCTACAATAAAAGGGTGAAGAAGAATAAGTTTATAGAGGGTGAATTTGTTTGAAAGATTATTTTACCTTTAGGGGTTAAAGATAAGGAATATGGAAAATAGCTTAATGGCTTGCTATTCTCTTCAAAATACATCTGGTTCTAGAAGGTAATGCATATTGACTTGCTAGTCTAGAAGGGGTTCCTCACAAGAGGTACCTTAATAAGAAATATTTAAAGAAATATTATCCCACTCTGTAGGAGCTTATGGAGAAGAAGACAGAAAAAGAATGAATAGGTTAATCCATGGCCTCAGAGCAGTGTTAGTTTTTATTTTTAGTATGTTTATGTTTATATGAATATTATGTATATGGATGGTAGGCTAGATAGCCACTATCGTTACTAAGAAGTAGGCCTTAGGGCCACTTTTGTTTAAATAATTATTAATGGGGTTGGCCTTACACCACTTTTTTGTTTATGTTTTGGTTTATTAGTTTAGGGTAGTTATAATTGTTAAGGAAACAAACTAGTAGAAAAGGGATTGCATGTTTAAGCATTATTTCAAAAACAATCGCATACCATCTGTCTTAGCAAAAGAAGAAGGATACAGCTATACCTCAATGATATTCTTCAAATTGGGTAAACCTAATAAAGCAAAAGGGAAACTTTATATGATACAGGTAAATGTTCATGGCTGAAGTGTTCATGTGGAGTGATTAGTGAAAGCCAGAATGTCACATCTTTTGGCTACGTAACATGCTCCCGAAGAATGATTATAAATTTTCTAAAATAAAAATTCATAACCATCCAACAATGGATACTTAAAATAAATAACTTAATAATAACTCGTTTAATACAGTCCTTCATAAAGGTAAACCGTTATTATAAATTACATTTTTTTTAATAATAATAATTTAACACACATTCATAATTTAACAACTTAAAGTGTACTGCCAAAGTACTTCTATAGAACTTGCACGGTTAACTAAATAAGAAATCCATAATAGTTTTATTACCACACTGAAGTTATTGGTCCTGCTGCTGTCACTAACGTTTCTCTTCCGCAGTCTTGCTTGTTCCTTCGTTTATCAATTGACAAACGCTGAGTATAAAACTCAGTGGTGCTATAAACTCATGCAATTTATATCATAAAAACAATAAATTTCATGGCATTTCTAAATCATGAAATATGGATAATATACTTTCCATGACAATTATGAATAACGATGAATTTACTATGCATAATAACAATTTGATTATTACCCATCTTTATGAAGAATGCTTATTGATGAGAA
>CANYBF010363318.1:0-14607 GCA_948192965.1 Dalechampia spathulata
TCTTATGCCCATAAGCGATGTCTTGAAACTCTAAAATCCAAATAAGCTCTAAATCGTCCCAATTAAGCACGTTTTCCAAAACTCACCGTTTTTGACCTGTAAAATATGAAATATACACAAGTCAACTGTTCTAATAAATAAATAGTACTAAAATGGGTGCTTTGTGGGCATAAAACATGACACTTTTACTCTCGATCAACTATATAGTTTATTAGAAAATAAATTCTAACATAATACATTTATATAATTCAGATAAAAAATATATAACATTTATAAATCGTAAAATAATATATATGCTTAAAAAAAATAGAAGATATATAATGATTATATAAAAAAAGTATAATTATCATATAAAGAGATATTTACAATATATGTCATAAAAATTAAATTATTTTATACATATAAATTTATAGAGCATTTATATATATATAAAGAGTATATAAAAAATATAAAAAGCATATAACAAATATACAAAAAATTTCTTTAAAACCATTAAAATTGCACTTAAAAATCCTAACATTTTATAAGTATTTGTTATAAAAATAATATAACAAACTTAGAAACTTAATATTATAACATTTGAATTTGAATTTATATTAATATTTTTCATCAATTTTTTCTTCTTTGGAACAACACAATCACTTTTAATATTATCTTGTTGCTTCTTTAATATATGAATGTATAACAAAATTGCAATGAAGCTTCACGTTAAAATTGTCATTTAGCATTTTTTTTCTCTTTCAACAAAATTATAAGCAAATGAAATAATCGATAAATTATAATCTTTAAAAAATAAGAACGTATTAATAAAATTCTCAACAAATGAAATAACAAACAAATTATAATATTTGAAAAAATAACAACATATGTTAAGAAAAAATATCAAAAAATAAAAAAATTATAAATTTAAATATTTAGAAAAACTCATTTCTTCAATTCACTAGAAAAATGAATATAAATTATTACTAACCAATAAATTATGATGTTTATCATAAAATTCAACAATAATAAAAAAATGTAAAAGTAAAATTGAATATCAAACTAATATTAATTTTTTAGACATCAATAGAAAAATCAAAAAAAATATGATAAAAAATTGATAATAAAATGAAACTAATTTTTTTTTAAAAATGGCATGCAACCATAAATAAAACAAATTCATATTTCAAGAATATAAATTTGAATAATAATAATAATAATAAGAATCGTAACTAAAAATCAAGAATGTTATTTAGAAAAATCAAGAATGTTTATTTAGAAAAGGAGAAGAAAGAAAGAAGAAGAAGAAGATAATAATAATAATAATATAGAGACTAAAATAATGAGAAATTAAAATAAATTTAAAGAAAGAGATAATGAAAGTTGTAGAGGACAAATAGGTAAAAGACAATGAATAAAGAAAGAAAGTAATATTTTTAGATAAAAAAAAAAAAGAAAATCCTGATAAATATCCCAATAAAGACAGCAACATTCAACATTTTAAATCTTTTAATAATCAAAATAAATTAAAAATATTTATAATATTTTGTACAAAGCATGGAGTGTTAATATTAATTCAAGACCAAGAATTTGTCAATCAATTTTCACCATGGTTAGATAATAATTAAGAACGTAGGAGAGTTGATGGATATCATCAGCCCTTCCTTGGTGTTTCAAGAAACTACATACTTTCTTGACCACAATTTCTATCAAAATTAAATTAAATTAAATTTAATCAATTAATTTAATTTTGACTTCATACATTCGGCATTTGTTTAAAATATTAGAATTTTCGATTCGAAACTAAAACAATAAAAAAAATATTAAAAATTAAATTAAATTAAATTAAATTAATTATGACCCCATCAAACAAAAAAATTAATTCTATTACATTTTGAGGGTCAAAAAGTGTCGGTTTTGAAAATTAATGGAACCGAAGGATGCAATGGATATTGAATGATAAATTGAAATTAGAAGAGGGGCATGAATTGACGTTCACATGACTAAAACTTGGACATTACACTGTGATTCAAATGGAAGATGCTATCGGTTGGGACAATTATTAGCCCATAAAACAGCTCGTTACAGGTTGTCCGAAAACACCCATTAAGGTTTAGTTTAGTTCAGTTGAGTTTAAACGAATACTATGTAATGATGAATTATCTTGGGACCAGGAAATGTTATTTGTTAGTATATACACGTCCATCCTTGCAATTACAAATTAACATCCTTAGAACTAAGACATGCCTTTATTGCTCCCTTTGGAAAGCAACTCCTCACAACGTCCCCATAACCTGAGCTGTTAGTGTTAGATACTTGCTGGGAAACTAGGCTTTAATCCCTATTCCCATATATACGTTTTGAATTATACTATTTCTAATGATATTATTTTTTAAAATTAATTATCATATTTTTAATTTTAAAAGAATAAAAAAACCCAATTATTTTAATTAGAAATACCAGGTCCAAGCTGGGGAGGCTATTATGCCTCAGCTTTTCAATCAATTTTATAACATTTAATTATTTTATCCGGTCTTTAAAATATCATTTAAATTTAATCCAACTCAAACTTCTGACTCCACTATGGTATCATTATTGGAATGGTACTTTTACTTTATTTGTAAATTCTTAATTTCTATTTTAATTAAATAAGGATATAATAAAGATTTAATATATTAATTATATTACAAAAATAATAATTAAGTTATAATTCAGAATAATTAAAAAAAATTATATCGAGTTAAATTCTTATATAATAATAGATTAAATTCATATAAAAATCTCTAACCCACAAATCACTAAGGATGCACCCGTGTAACAAAAAACGGACTAGAGTAATATCCTTATACACTAAAACTATGGCAGCGGCAACCATGAAAGATTCATCCGGACCATCATATTCTTCTTGTTCGAAATTTCAGCCAATTTTACCATTTGAGATGCTATCTTTGAACCTTTCTTGTTCATGTTTGTCATCTTTGTGAAGTCTGTTTTTCAGGCCATAACATGGGTATAGTGCTAGGCAGTAATCAGTTACAGTTAGCCAAAGATACTTCATTAAACTTGGCTCATTCTGCGTATAGTTGAATAGAATCAAGTGAAAGAGGAGCCACTGCCATCAATAATGGCAGTCGCAGTGGCAAGTACTCGAGAATTAGCACAAACCACGGTTGTGATGAGCGCCGAGCCCATCAAACATGCCAACCATGTAGCGCATGTTAATCTTAATTACATAATATTATATACAAGCTAAAGTTTTCTTGAATTTGGAAGACATATCAATCACGTCCCTTTATTGATTATTGATTATGATTTACTAACTGCATATGATAATATATAGATATATCAATTGACCACTTTTATTATAATTTATTCATATTTCTCTATACTATTTTATACATATTGTTTTTCTTTTTCAAATAAAAATATTATTATTTACATAAAAATTAAATTTTTAGCTTGATCTAATTATTATTATTATTATTACTATTATTATTATTATTATTATTATTATTATTATTTCAGTTAATTAATTATCGATTAAAATATTTAATAATTGATTAATTATTTTTGATAATTAATTAGGTTGTTTATGCTAATTAAATTGAAAGTTTTAAGAATAATGGATAGTGGGCAATTTACTATATCTTGAACATGAGAATGCTCATGAAGTGGAGAAGTGGAGTGGTTATTTGGCTTGAGGTATAAATAAGGATTAGTGCACAATGAAGAAGGAAGGACAATCAATGAGTTAACTAAGCAAAAAATCAAAATCATAGATCTATAGAATCAACAAGCAATAGTTTTACTTTCATTTTAGCAAAAGTTCCTTAAACAGTCTGTTCTTGTTTATAATTCTTATGTATTCATACAATTCCTCAATGCAAACTCCTTTTTCTAGTAATTTCCTTCAACAACGGTTCTCTTTTAATATGCAGTTCTTTAAAGCTAACAACCATTGTTCTTAATTTCTCATTCAATTTAGTTCATATTTATGTTCCTTCAAGTTTTTCCTTTATTTAATCTTTATCAAATCCAAACAGATTATCACAAGAAGTTTGGAAATCATAATCATCTCATTCAGAAGTTGGACACATTTATTGGATTAAGAAAACTAATTCCTTTAGCATGCCCATAACTAAAAATTCAGAATTATGTCAAACAATTTGACATGCTCAATGGGACTAACTTGACAAATAGCTCCCAAAACTAGAAGTGTTTTAAACAAGCAAGTTATCAAATCTTAGGATCAGGATGCTATGCGTTTAGGGTATGAAGGAAATATTCCAATAATCATGAAACACTTTGAAAGGGTTTTGTCCTAAGGAAGAATTTGAGCAATGAATTCTTGAAGACACCACTTGAAAATCAAAATATGGATCAAATCGAACCTATTATTGAAGGAGGTTCTAATGAAGAATTTATGACAAGGATAAAGGAATCCATTCATTAGATTTTGATAAAAGGCATGACTATATTAGCTACCTCTTTAGGAAATATTATTGATAATGTTTTGGAGAAGATTTCGAATAATGGTTTGAGAAAAGGAGTTGAAAATATTTATTCAAATATGAACAATATTGTGGAGAAACTTAATATCTCATAATCCTCTCAAAACTCAATTTCAGTTTTAATGTAAAAGGTGGTTCTTTTAACCCTTCATAAGCAGGGATTTAAGAGACTTGAGCAATAAGGGGTTGGATCTGCACAACCTAACAAAGAAGCATATGAGAGTTCACATGTACTTACTAATAAGAGATATGATCCCCCAGTATAGGAAGAAAGAAGGTAACAAAACACCTAGGTTGTCTAAATGGTGAGCCAGGTATTCTTCATCAGATTTTTGCTAATATTAACCCTAATTTATTGCCAAATCATTATGATGTAGATAGATATGAAGGGGGAGACTCAAGGGCATTGTACCTTTTATGCAATAGGCATGTACCTCAACCTAATAGGCTTGTACCTCAACTTAATAAGCATGTTCCTTAATTCAATATATCTCTTCTTCAAGCTTTTTAACAAAATGTTGAAAAGGGTATGGTAAACATGGATATTGTTTGTGAAGTAGCTTAAGAATTATATGATCATGGCTTTAAACAAATTGACAAGCTTGAATTCTACAAGACTTTCAATAAGAAGTGGCTAGAGGAATATGTTGGTTTATGAAAACATGTTTAACATTGGAAGATGTAATTTAAAATTTTTTAAAACACGTGATTTCATTAGATCTAGCAATCCTATTCATAGAATACATCAACAAACAAGAAGATCATTAAAGAAGAGATCAAAAACTTGCTTTTATGCATATCCCTTTCTTTCTTGTTCGTCAGAAAAGTTGTAGTAAACTTTTTAATCCATAATGTAGAAGATCTCCAAACTATCCACACAAGCAACAGGAATGATTAGTAATCAATATTACTTGTTTTATTTTGAGGCTAGTAAAACAAAACAAAAAAGAATAGATGAAGAATAAGAATGAATTTGGTTATACTTCTTGATCTTCTATCAAAAACCAAATTGTTCTTTTTGTTATTGAGCTTTGAATGGCTTGGAGCAAATGGAGGAAGGAGGCAATCAAAATTCCTTGTTCTGTAATCGTAAAAGTTATGTCAGATAACTTATAAAAACTTGATTAGGTTTTTAGGTTACTTAAGTATATACATGTGCATGTCATATGCTTTAGGCATGTGACTTGCATGTGCATGACTTAAAATCCCTACAGAAGCACATGATAATCATATGCCCTTTCTTTCTAACTTATAACACATGAATAAGTCATGCGACACTCACATATGGACTAATTCATGTCCAAGCCCGCATATGACATGCATATGGAACATGTCATCTTAGATCACTTGTATCTTGAGTTCTACTTATCAGATTTAAATGATCTTGGTATTAAATCGAAGCACTTTCCATGCTCTTTCAAATGAACATGAAAGATCTAGATTATACCATAACCATAAAACATTATTTCATCAATATCCATTCATAATTATCATTCCTCTTACTTTTAGTTTATGACCTTTTGGGTTCTTGACATGTTGGCAACATATGAATATATTATTAAACTCCATTTAATAACATCATATATAAATCAAGAGCAATGTTTAGTCACAAATCATGACTACCCAAATTTCAAGAGGTTATTAGTTTGATGACAGCCCTTCCATATCAGATTCCATGCAATAAACTCCTTTCACCATCCATTACCTCATTTAGGTTTAAGTATAGATTAATGTCAACTCAATGCATAATCAAGTGTGTTAGATCATGCCTTAAATTTGATATTTCATGGACCATAATCTTTATTCCTAAAATACCTTTATGAAACTCATTCATCAATAGGTATTCTACTCTGGCCAGAGTTTCTTGAATAAAGACTAGAACATGAGTCAATGAGATAAAACCCTTACATTTAATCCGGGGTGGTGAATCCTTTATTGATAAACAAATACCTTTAACTACTTCACACTATATCCAACCTCCAAGTTATGAACGTCTTCTAAGGAGGAATAAAATATAGGAGTCAAAATATAGTGATTCATAATTAAGATAACCTTGTTATCTCAAGTTTTAAGGATACTTGCACTACTGATATGAGTGAGATATATTTCACAGACATAAATTAATCATTCATATAAAATCTCACTGGCAAGGCCTCTAATGAGTCAGTCCTAAACTGCCCATCCACATGTTCACTTTAGACAACTCTTGTTATGATGAATGAGAATCATCCCAAAAGGAAGTATAACATGTGTTGATTTTAACCACATTAATAATATTCATTCTTATTAATACATTGATCAGGGATAATTTAGATATTGAATATTTACATACAATAGGAATCATTTCATAAACTGTTTATGAATTCCCTTGTACTGTTCCAATATCTTGGAATTCATTATTTAGTTAATAACCTTTCAAGTACACTGAATAATGAATAATGCCTTTTATTGATAAATTGTTCAATACAATAAAACATGATGCTCTAGAGCATACACTAACAAACTCTCACTTACACTAGAGCCAATCATATATAAACTTCAATCCCATGAAAGTTACGTGTCTATCATGCTTGCTTTTTATCAATGCCTTAGTGAGAGGGTCCGCTACGTTATGCTTTATAGGAACTCTATTAACCTTTACTTCTCCTCTACCAATGATCTCTCTAATCAAATGGTATCTCCTGAGTACATGTTTACTCTTCTGGTGAGACCTAGGCTCCTTTGCTTGGGCTATTGCTCCATTGTTATCATATAATAGATAAATAGCTTCTGCACTGCAAGGAACCACACCAAGTTCATGAATAAACTTCCTTATCCACATGACCTCCTTTACTGTATCTGATGTGGCTATATACCCTGCCTCCATCATAAAATCTGATGTGGTCTCTTGTTTAGAACTCTTCCAAACAACTATACCACTATTCATCACAAACACGTAACTTGATTGAGATTTGCAATAATCTTTATCAGATTGGAAACTGGTATCTATATTCCCAGTTAATTGCAAATCCCCTTCTCCATATACTAAGAATATATCCTTAGTTCTTCTCAAGTACTTGAGGATATTCTTGATAACTGACCCGTATTCCTCTCCATAACTGGATTAGAATCTACTTGTGACACTTAAAGAGAATGCTACATCTGGTTTAGTACATAATATAACATACATGATTAATCCAATTGTTGATGTATATGGAATCCTAATCATGCGATCTTTCTCATCTTGTGTCTTAGGACACCATGCTTTAAAAGGATGTTTCCCATGTACCATGGGAATATAACCCTTCTTTGAAAGATCCATACTAAACCTCTTTAGTACCTTGTCTATGTAAGTAGACTATGAAAGACTAATAAGCCTTCTTGATTTATCTCTATAGATCCTTATACCTAAAATATAAGCGGCTTCTCCAAGGTCTTTTATGGAGAATTTTTTGGATAACCAAACTATAATACTCTGCAAAAATGAAAGATCATTTCCAATGAGTAATATGCCATCTACATGTAACACAAGGAAAGCAATTGCACTCCTACTATTCTTCTTGTAAACACATGGTTTATCAATGTTTTGAATGAAGCCAAATTATTTAACCGCTTCATCAAAACATATGTTCTAGCTCCTTGATGCTTGTTTCAATCCATAAATGGATTTTTGAAGTTTGCATACCGTATTGCTATCATTGTATGTGAAATCATTAGGTTGTGTCATATACACTTCCTCAAGTAGATTTCCATTAAGGAAAGCTGTTTTAACATCCATTTACTATATCTCATAATCATAATAAGCAGCAATAACAAGTAAGATTCTTATGGATTTAAGCATAGCTACTGGTGAGTAAGTTTTATCATAGTCAATTCCTTATTTTTGATGATAACCCTTTGCTACCAAGCGAGCATTATAAGTAATCACATTACCATCTATATCTGTCTTCTTTTTGAAGACCCACTTGCACCTAATGGGCTTAATCCCCTCAGGTGGATCAACCAGAGTCCACACCTGATTCTCTGATATGGAATCCATTTCGAACTTCATAGCCTTTAACCATAAGTCACATTTTAAACTTTTTAAAACTTCATCATAGTCTATGGGCTCATTATTCTCAATTAATAAGACTTCCTTATTCTCATGAATAAGGAATCCATACCTCTCAGGCATAGTTCTTATTTTGGTTAAGTGTCTGGGAGCTTATGTTTCCATAGGTTCTGATTTTACATCAGTAGGATCAATTGGTTAATCTATTTCATCTTATGGTGATTGAACTTTATCAAGTTCAGTTCTACTCCCACTGTCTCCATTTAGAAGAAATTCTTTCTTTAAGAAAACAACATGCTTTGAAACAATCACCTTTTATTCTAAAGGAAGATAGAAGTAATATCCTATGGTTTCCTTAGGATATCCTATAAAATAGCATTTGTTAGACTTTGCCTCAAGCTTATCTGACATTGCCTTCTTAATATAAGAAAGGCAACCATATACCTTCAAATAAGATAAGATAGGTTTCTTGTTATACCATATCTCATATGGTGTAACCTCAATCGACTTAGATGAAACTCTATTCAAAACATGAAAAATAATCTCTAGTGCATAGCCCTAAAATGATTTGGGTAATTCTACAAGGCTCATCATGGACCGAACCATGTCTAATAAAGTTTGATTCCTCCTTTCTGATACACTATTATGTTGAGGTATATAAGGAGGTGTCCATTGAGATAAAATCCCATTATCTCTGAGATATTTAAGAAACTCTTGGCTCAGGTATTCATCACCTTGATCGGATCAAAGAGTTTTAATAGTCTTGCCAAGTTGTTTCTCTACTTCATTTCTAAATTCTTTGAACTTTTCAAAGGCTTCAGATTTGTGTTTCAGTAAGACAAACATCCATATCTAGAATGGTCATCTATGAATATAATGAAGTAGTTGTATCCACCTTTGGCATGTATGGACATAGGACCACATGCATTTGAATGTATGAGTTTTAATACCTTTTTAGCTCTTTCACCTTTTCCTTTAAAAGATGATTTTATCATCTTACCTAATAAACAAGATTCATATGTTTCATAAGATTCATAATCAAATAATCCCAAGTTACTTAATTTATGTAACTTAGACATGCAAGTGTTAATTATATAGCCAAGATGATAATGTTATAAAAAGAGTGGATTAAGAGTATCAAATTTGATTCTCTTAATTTGAACATTGCAAATGAGGTCTGTATTATTTAGTATATAGATTCCATTCTCAACATTTATAGAACAGTAAAATATACCATCTTTAAACATTGAACAACCATTGTTATTAATGGAAAAATCAAATCCTTGTTCAACAAGACAATATACTAAAATAAGGTTCTTATTTAAACTTGGAATAAAATAATAATTATTGAGTTCTAGTTTTAAACTAGAAGATAAGGGTAAAATATATGTTCCTATTTCTAATGTAGCAACTCGTGCTCCATTAGTAACTCAGATGTCTGCTTCATTCCTATCTAGTCTTCTCTTGCTGACCAACGCCTACAAATCATAACAAAATAAGAGATGTATGACCAATATCTAATACCCAACTCTTATTATTAAAAACAACATTATAGTTAACCTCAATCATAAATATACTTGAAGAAGAAGCACAGTTCTTCTTTACTAGCTCCAGGTATTCCTTGCAGTTTCTTTTCCAATGCCCTTCCTTATTATAATAAAAGCAAATACCCTTGGGGGGTTTTTCTATAGCTTTATTATCCATACCTCCTTTGGGCATCAAGGCTGGCTTCTTGCTTTTCTCTGCCTTATTCATCTGATAGTTAAGCATAAATTATACATAATGATTAGGCAGAGACTGCATAATAAGGTCGATCGCTAACTCTTATTTCAGTTCAAAACCAAGACCCTCCAACCTCTGAATGTAGCCATGCATCTTAATGCCATGAAAGACAATAGATGACCCTTCTACCATTTTGCAACTAAAAAGTACCTTTGAGAGTTTGAATCTCTTAGTCCTTACTTTTTCCTCAAAAAAATCATTTTGAGATAAGTAGCCATAACATGAGAGTTCATAGTCTCGCACTACTTCTAGAGATCATTCTCCAGAGCTCCCAGCATAATTCTGCTAGCCATCTCATCCTCCTGCTTAAACTTATCGGAAGCATCTCTGACTTCATTAGAGGAATTGGTTACGGGCGTGCATGGCTAAGCTTGATCCAATACATTAGCTATTTGTTCACCTCTTAAAACTATTTTGATTTGATGAATCTAATCAATGTAGTTAGATCCATTCAGTTTATGTTCAAGAATTCCAAGGAGATAAACTTTTCTTGACATTTTAGAAAAATTTGAAGAAAAAAGAGAAATAATGTGTCATTAAAAACATTATGTATTTAAAAACACAATAAGATCTTTTATTAGTTTTTATCTCCTACTATTTTATTTCGAACCAATAGCCTTCAACTACTAATTCGAGAAGGACATGCTTTGCCTTCCTTAATGGGTCAGTATCCAATGACCATTAAGCCCAATCTTGAGTATGCTCAGCAAACTGGAACTCAATGTCAATAGGTAGACATCTCTCATAGCAATCACATCTATATATGACTATTGAATCATTGGGTTATCAACTTTTCTTGATACTTATGTTATCTCACATAACATAATTCTCCAATCCGGCTTATAAAACATTTTACCTTAGGTATGTCCAATAAATAAAATATTTTATTTAAATCCAACCTATTTTTTAAAACTCAGATATGCCCCATGTTAAACAGGCTTGAGTATGCTCAACAGCCTGAATGACAAGAAGCTCTCCACCCTTATCTTAGAAAATGGAAGGCCTTAGATTTATATTCCTTTAAGGGATTTGTTTCCTTTTATGTCATTTAAAAACATACAAGGTGGGTATGTGTAATTGGTGCACCATGCATGGTCCTGCCTCATGCATCTCATACATCCATAATTATAACAATTTATAATATGATGATTATGAAATTTAAGTCTAAGGTCAAACCTATGTTATACATGATTTTACAAACCCCTAAAAATTTGAAATAAGACTATTCTATTACAAATTTTATCTTGGAGTTGCTTTTAGTCACACCTTGCTCCTTTATTCATTTTGCCTCCTTTTGTATCTCCTTTACAACCTATGTAATCTAATTACAAATTTCAATAGTAGAAACCTTAAGTTACATTTGGGGGGAGTAGATGAGAAGAGAAATACAAAAGAATTTAAGGAAAAAGATAGTACTTGCAAGCGTTATTTACTAAAGAATTTATAAAATGATGCATATGCTCAATCACATTGGGCTAAGTCCATAATCACCATCATGTCATATATTCATCCATCCATACATTCAAAATGATTAAATGAATAATCTTCTCATAATGTCATTTCGGTTTTCCATTTTAAAATTCAAACATACTTTACCTTTTAAAATAATTGTTGGGCTTGCATTTGAAAACATATGGATTTACATGTTTCGAATTCTATTTGAATAAATTATTTATTCAAATTAAATAATCATCTAATTAATAATATATTAATTATTTAATCACACTTTAAATATTAACATATCATTTAGAATTCAAAACAGAAGTCAAAAAGTAGAAAACTAGTAAGACTCCTTACCATGTTTAAATTGCTCCATTTAAAAGTTTTAATTCAAAAAAAATACTTATTAATCTCAAAAATTAATAAAATTTCATTTTTAAAACCTTCAATGTATCTAAAACATGAAAATACAAGAATTAATAGAAAAATATAAACAATTATATTGAAAAAGTTGAATGTTCCACAAATAGATTTCTAAATTGAATCATAATTCATTCAAAATTCTCCATCATCAAGTTAACAAATTAACTAATTGATCCATTACATGTTCAAAAATTAAACACGCAATAATCAAGCAAGAACATTAAGAATAACATAAAAAAAATCCATTCAACCTTATCAACAAGAGCATGCGTAACATATAAATTTTTATCTTATAAAAATTCCATATATGTATTCAGTACTTTTTTTATAAAAACCAAGTTAATTCAATGAAGAGTAAGTGTTTAAAATTTCAAATCCAAATTCAAACAATAACCCCTTCAAATATGAAAATTTTGTAAGCCATAATAATTCCAAAAAATCGAAATCTTAGATTGCAACACCAAATCACTCTGATACCACTGTTGGTTTATGAAAATGTGTTTAGTAATGGAAGATGTAATTTAAAATTTTTTTAAGCACATGATTTTATTAAATTTAGCAATCTCATTCATAGAATACATCAATAAACGAGAAGATCATTAAAAAAGAGATCAAAAACTTACTTTATGCAGATCTCCTTCTTTCTTGTTCGTCAAAAAAGTTGTAGCAAACTTTTCAATCCCCAACGTAGAGGATATCTGAACTATCCACATAAGCAATAGGAATGATTAGTAATCAATATTACTTGTTTTGTTTTGAGACTAGTAAAATAAAACAAAGAAGAATATATGAAGAATAAGAATGAATTCGGTTATGCTTCTTGATCTTTTATCAAAAACCAAATTGTTCTTCTTATTCTTGAACTTTGAATGGCTTGGAAAAAATGGAGAAAGGAGGTAGCTGAAATTATTTGTTTTGTAACCCTAAAAGTTATGTCAGACAACTTATAAAAACCTAATTAGGTTTTTAGGTTACTTAAGTCATATGCATGTGCATGTCACATGCTTCAAGCATGTGACTTGCATGTGCATGACTTAAAATCCCTCCAGAAGCTCATTATAATCATATTCCCTTTCTTCCTAACTTATAACACATGAATAAGTCATGTAACACTCACATATGGACCAATTCATGTCCAAGCCTGCATATGACATGCATATGGACATGTCATCTTAGATCACTTGTATCTTGAGTTCTACTTATCAGATTTAAGTGATCTTAGTACTAAATCGAAGCTCCTTTCATGCTCTTTCAAATGAATATGAAAGATCTAGGTTATAATATAACCACAAAAAATTATTTTATCAACATTCATTTATAATTATCATTCCTCGTACTTTTAGTTTGTGACCTTTTGGGTTCTTGACATGTTGGTAACATATGAATATATTATTAAACTCCATTTAATAATATCATATGTAAATCAAGATTGGTGTCTAGTCATACATCATAACTACCCAAATGTCAAGAGGTCATTAGTTTGACTACAACCCTTCCATATCAAATTCTATGCAATAAACTCCTTTCACCATCCACTATCTCATTTAGGTTTAAGAATAGATTAATTTCAACTCAATGTATAATTAAGTGTGTTAGATCATGCCCTAAATTTGATATTTCATGTACCATAATCTTTATTCCTAAAATGCCCTTATGAAACTCATTCATCAATAGGCATTCTACTCTGGCGAGAGTTTCTTGAATAAAGAATATTACATGAGTCAATGAGATAAAACCCCTACATTTAATCTGCGGTGGTGAATCCTTTATTGATAAACAAATACCTTTAACTACTTCATATTATATCTAAATTCAAGTTATGAATGTCTTCTAAGGAGGAATAAAACATAGGAGTCAAAATATAATGATCTATAATTAAGATAACATTGTTATCTCAAGTCTTAAGGATACTTGTACTATTGATATGAGTGAGATATATTTCACAGACATAAATTAATCATCCATATGAAATCTCACTAGTAAGGCCTTTAATGAGTCAATCCCAAACTGCCCATCCACATGTTCACTTTAGACAACTCTTGTCATGATGAATGAGAATCATCCCAAAAGGAAGTAGAACATTTGCTAATCTTAATCATATTAATAATAT
Source organism: Dalechampia spathulata (assembly GCA_948192965.1). Lineage (NCBI taxonomy): Eukaryota > Viridiplantae > Streptophyta > Magnoliopsida > Malpighiales > Euphorbiaceae > Dalechampia > Dalechampia spathulata. The sequence continues at coordinate 14,276 of CANYBF010363318.1, forward strand.
CCATTCTTATTAATACATTGATCAGGGATAATTTAGATATTGAACATTTGTATACAATAAGAATCTCATTTCATAAACTCTTTATGAATTCAGTTGTACTATTCCAATATCTTGGAATTCATTATTTAGTTAATAACTGAAATTCCTAAAACCGCTGGCAACACGTGTGATTTATAGTGGTTCGGCCAACCCTTGCCTACGTCCACTTTCTCCTAAGTCTCAACTTAGGGTTCCACTAAAATCAATTGATTTACACAATAAGGATTCCTAAATGAATCCAATCCCCAGTGTTTTCAAGGCTTACACTCTAACCTTTACAATTTCAATCTTAC
>CANYBF010363491.1:0-15031 GCA_948192965.1 Dalechampia spathulata
AGTCAGCTTTCCTCCATGAATCTCTCCTCAAGCTGTATATATCAACTGCATACCCTAGCAGATGATATAATTATAATCGTTTGTTTTTAAATCATAGCAAAAAAGACTCGCACGATATTCATAACCACCGGGAAGCATCAAGGGGGTGAAGAATATGAGACTCGGGCAAAATCTTAGATTGAGAGGTTGATGAATTCCATAGCATAATATCATCCTTATGAATATTTATAAAGCATATCAAGCCATTACAAGAACCTAAAAATATCAATTTCTATTTGCTTATGATTCTTCAAGTGTATTATAGGAGAGCAAAAGGAATACAGCATCCTGAGTTATTCTATTATTACCTTTGAAGAGAAGATAGTTATCCTTATTAACATCATCATAATTGAAGATTAGATTCTTATACATGAAAAGAGGATCAGACAGAAGAGAATACCATGATCTACAAACACAACCTTAATGAAGAGCAAACTGTTATAAACCATACAGCCCATTATTTTGTTCATACTGCATCAACATCTTTATGTTGTTATTTTAACATAGCTATGGTTACTTGACATAACATTCAGCTTTACATAATTGTTCTTGGTTATCCGTCTACGGAAAGAATCAGTATATATCTTTGCACTGGGATCATTACAATTGATAGATTCTCTACCATCCCAGCATCTGTCAAAATTACCTGACGTCGCCAAACAAAATCTGAGTTGGTATAATCGTTGCTTTCCATCAGTGGATCGAATCTTGATGCGCTCTATGATGGGTTCCAGATGCAGACTTTGTAGTGCATATCTTATTGTGTTCAAATTGCACTCACCACCAGGATGAATACCAGAAGATGTAAGAAGATTTAATATATTATGCTTTCCCAAGTCCACATTTGAAGTTGTTTCGTGGAATGGCCATTTAACAATCCGTTGAAGATCTCGCATCAATGAAAGGAGGAAGGGAACCTCGAAAACTGCAAATTTTAATACCGTATATGATGAGATTAAAAAGAAAAAAAAAATCAAAAACATGGAAAGTTGTAGGATTGAGAAGATGATACCCGAGAAATCAAAAGAATTGAGTGGCGGGTGATGATTAACGTGTCTCTATCTTTGATGGGTGATTCAGGAATCACAAGATTGTCGGTTTTAGAGCAAACGATACTGCTCCAAGCTTCATTGCCGACTCTGGTGTTGCTCTATGAGTAGAAACACAAGAACCCATCTTTAATCTGTACATTTGATTTTTATATGGTCTATGATAACATCATCATAACCGATAACAATCTCTTCAACCTGAAAAACACAATCTACGATGCTATTTGCTTTGCGAAAAATTCATTACTTGAAAGTGCTTTCGGGATTGTGCAAAAGAAAGAGGCCATTACTCAACTTGCTTCAACCCACCGGCCCATTTGTGTACGGGTCATTTCGTTGGGTCTGTCCCGGTGGACTTTACATGGATTGGCACTCTGTTTATGTCAATGATGCTCTGATTACTCGCTAAGCTTGCTTATTCTGATAAAATTCATAATTAAATAATAATATTTTTAATGCCATAAAAATGATTATCCAAATGGGTCCAAGTCGAATGTTATTGTGGAAGGTTCAATGTTAAGTAAGATTTCCTATTCAGTTGTAGTTTTTCAACATCTGACGTGGATCTTCTATTATTGTATTTTTATATAAATTTCAAAATAAGATTATTAATTATTATCTTAATAAACGCCATTATCCACTTACCAACCTCATTAATATATATACACACTCACTCTTTTGTTGATGTAAGGAAAAATCAACGGTCTTTACAGGTTGTATGAAATATACCGTCAGATTTAACATCAGTCAAAATTAATTCAAGAATGTAAAATTTTATTGATTTATGTACAAACAAAATTATAATTGTGGCTCTATAATTACTACTAATAACTATTTAAATTAAAATAAGTCAAATTTATTGGGTTAGTAATTAATAACCTCAGATTTTCAACGTATGATGTTGATTTTGGATATTATTTACTACTTGCGCATTATTAATTATGTTTTTATATCATTTTTTTAAAGTGGGACTATTATATTATTATGTGAAGTGAATATTTCTATCAACCTGCCATACATACATCCATCCTATTAATTAAATAAATAGTTTATTACAAATAATATTGAAATCACTTAATTATACATCTCAAGAAATATGACATAAATTTATTCATATATAATTTCACTTAAAATGCTCTTTTAATCTCAACATCAATAATCACTTTATATTTTTATCATTCCCGAATATCATAATTTCATCCCTTCGAATGCTCTCATTTTTTGGTATGTTTTAATAAAATGGAGACTTGGTGATGATAACATAAACATCATAATAATATTGTATTGACTTGGTAATAATATTGACCGATAGGGTTATGACAACAAGCCATTTCCCAACACCAATCTAATTTTTCCGTACTCAAGTTGGAAATACAGATAAATATTTATTATTGTTTTTTATTTTAATTAATTCAAGCATCATATACGTGTATACATATAATTCAATCCTATTCATATATAATAATAATAATAATAATAATAAGTAATATATCAATTTCATCGTTTAAATATTTTATTTCATATTAAATAAATTATAATAAATATAATATTAAATAAAATAATATGGAATTTTTAGAATATATAGAATCTAAAATCTATGATTTTAAATGAGTAAAATTTTAAATTTATTTATTTATTAAAAAATATGAAACCTATAAAATTTAATAATATTCTGATAATAAAATTAAATATCTTGGATTTCATCACCAATAAAAATAAAAGAAACATGAAAAATTCATTTAAATTTCATAGAAATAAATAAATTTAAGTTTATGTAAAAATTTAATATTTATGAATAGTTTCATTTTTTTTTTACTATCAAAAATAAAAGCTTATTATAAATTAATATAATATTTAAAATTGTTAAAATAGAATTGTTTGAGGAAATAAGAAAGGAGCTTGGATTAATATACATCAACTACAGCAAGTGGGGATTAGACAAATTAAAATTAGTTTATTAATTATTATAATGGATTCAAACTATAAATTATACAAAATAAACGTCCTTTTACAGGACAGTTGGCTGGCAAGCATGCTTGCTTTACTTTATTAACGATTAGGTATTTATTTTATTATATAATAACAATTTCTAATTTTCAGATTTAGTTGACAATAGAAATGCATATCATAAACTAAAATAAATAAATTATTATTATTTAATATAAATACTATGAGTTTACCACAGATATGGTCTTGCACGTAAGGACGACCTGCCCCGGTTGTTTCGGTCCATATCCTTAATCGTACCATATGGTTTTATTCGATGATTCAAAACGAGGAAAGTAATAATCATTTTGTTTATTTATACTTTCACATGAGAAATATAAGATTACATCTATACATGCTCAGTGGAGCAAGCAATTTGGTTTTATTATATTAGATATCATTTTCCGAAAAGAAAATAGTCATCACTCAGATGATTGAAGCTATCCCATGATGAAACAATGGAGTCAACACTCTCCACCCATTGTTGCAAACACCAGTCATCTTGTAGAGAAGCAAATGATTCATCCATGGATGACGAATTTTTTATTTCTTGTAGTGGTTGTGAAGAGCTTGAAGAAATGTGTTCTTCTACTTCATTATTAATCCATGAAACTACTTCCATCTTCTTCCTCCCATCCATTCTTGCTACTTCATCTTTCTCACCTTTCCTTTCTTCCTCTTCTTCTTCTTCTGGTTTGATATTGTTTTGATCTACCTTGTTATTTTCTACATTAGTAATATTTTCTTCTGATTGTTCATTAATCGATCCATTACAAGTAACAGAATCTAAACCCAATTGTTTTAATTTCTTTTTGATTTTTGTATTCCAATGATTTTTTATTTCATTATCGGTACGTCCAGGAAAATGAGCAGCAATTTTAGACCATCTGTAAACAAAAAAAAGAAATTATTTTAAATATTATGATAGTTAAATTTGAATTCAATAAAAGATGAAAGAAAACAAAATAATATGAGGTTTGACCTATTGCCAAGACGAGAGTGAAGCTGAATAATCTGATTTTCTTCCATGTCTGTGAAAGCACCTCTCTTAAGATCAGGTCTTAAATAATTAATCCATCGCAGCCTACAGCTCTTTCCACATCGCAGTAAGCCTGTTTATTACCACCCACAACAAGCCGCCATTATGTTGGAGTTATCATAAATAACATCAATATTTAATATCAATACTAGAAGAGAATAAAGGTAAAATATGTAAAGCAAGAAGGGAAAAAAGTCAATCTAAAATGATTTTTTAGTATAGAGTTAAAATCTAGATCATATGGTTTATTTTAAATTTAATGAAAGCTAAATATGGTAACTATCATATGACAACATCTAACAATGGTAATTCATAACGAATAATATAAACACTAGACGAGACGGTTTAAAAGAAAGGGCAAAACCTGCAAGCTTAGGAACCAGACGCCAGCAATGGATACCATTATTGAGGATAAAGTTGAGGAGCTTACGATCTTCTTCAATGGTCCAAGGACCCCTTTTAAGACCAACCTTATCACAGCAAGGCTGCCTTCCCATTTCTCATCAAAGAAAGAGACTAGTGTGTGATCGATGGTAGAGAAAATATTTCAAGAAAGTAAAAGGAAGACCCTTTTATAGGGAACTTGGAGTGCAAGCAAATGATGCCATTGAGAGAGTGGCCGTCCATTTCTGTATATTAAATAAATGAAGAATGTTGTTTAAAAGGGGCAGATAAATGATTGATTTTTTATAAATGCGAAATTCTATTTTTGTTAATGTTATAATTTTATTTCCTTTTTTAAAAAAGCAAGGCCAGTGGAAAAATGGTCCAAAATGTAAATTATATATATATATATAAAATGTAAAGAAAAGAAGAACCGGACGTGGGTCGTCTTCGTTGACAAGTAGTAATTTTACTTTAGTTTTTATGAAAGCTATTAAAAATAGTAAACAATTAAGAGTGGTAGGGTTCTTTTGTTAAAAACATAATTAATTAAAAGTTGTTAAAAAAATAAATTAGTTAAAAGCTGGCCAGTTTCGTCGTTGGAAGCAACTCTTATCCAAGGATGCATTTCAATTTTCAACTGTGGATTTTAATTCTATTTAATATTCCAATTTAAATCTTAAATCATTCCTATAAATGATTAAATTCCAAAGAAATATGTAACTTTTTACGATTTTATTATTATTATTATTATTATTATTATTATTATGTTATTGAACATTATAAGTTAATATAATTAAGTATAATATGGATTAGACTCATTTATCTCCATCTTGACAGCTGTCAATTGAAGATGATAAGCCTTTGACCTCAAAAATGCAAGTCATTGAAACACTGTGATGTCTATATATAATCATATTAATGTTATTAATGAATGATGCTTTAATGTTTGATTTAAATAATGATTTTTATGAATTTTATTACCCAGTGAAATCATATTGTAAATTATTTTAAAAATTAATAATTCGAATTTTTGGACCTCATCTTCGAATATCGCATTCAACATTAGTCTTTTATCACAGGATTTACATGTATAATAAATAAATAAAGAGAGGAGCAAAAAGACATCAAGGTTTATGGGCATGAAAGTTTTCACAAACTGTAACTGTTTTGTTCTGATAGTTTGTAAGATTAGCTCCAGTACGGGAATCTGACAGTTACATTAAAGGACTCGTCGACATACCATTAACACAACAACGAGTCAGTGAGACCAAACAAACATAAATATTTATAGTGAGATTCGACACGCCATAGCACTTGCACCTTCTTTGCTGTGTCCAATTATCGTCCCAATCCTTAAATTAGCTTTGTGATCCATCCACACAACAAAAGGGTGGATTTCGCCATCTACGTGCCAAAAGCATGAACTCACCCCCCCTCAAAGTGCTTCCAATATTGAGGCGTATCATGGTACGATAAGCCCACGGCACCCAAAAAGATCGACGCCTCTCTTCGATCTTTTACTGTGAACAGGATTAGGATTCATCCTGCACTCTATTTCCTTCGGTTTCTTGCCTCTCAGTATCACATTAGAATGGCAAGAACCAGGGTGGGAGGATCGGTTCTTCTTCATATTTGAATCATCAAATGCAAACCCTTGCCTTCCCACGATCTTCTCCAGCCACGAAAAGGGAGGTCTTTATACACCAAACAACTTCCTCTGGTAGCAGAAAACCGACAAGAGGAATCTGATAAAATCAGTGCTGTACACATAGAAAGGCATGAAATAATTCAATATGAATTATATTCGTAAATATAAAACAAATTAAAAACGTATACTCAGTTATATTATATATGTTTAATATAAATATGTGGGTTTCATTGGTTGTCTCCGGTGGAAGTGTTGGCATTTCGAGGCAGACGGCGTCGGTTTTGTCTATAAACAAATTATGAAATAACCAAGGCACAAGAATTTAATTAATTAATGGTATCCAAAGAATTGCTGATATTAGATCTTATCTAGAGATCAACTATTCCAAACCATTTTTTATTAATCATTATTTCCTCTACCACATATTCTTGCATAAATGATGTAGAGTGCATCTTTATGGTCACGTAATTCAAATGGTTTTTTGATTTGGTTGCATTAGTTAAGAAAATCATACATTTAGCATGACCATTGATTACCTAATTATCTACTTTTTTCTTTTCTCAAGGCTTAACCGCCATTTGTTTTGGCCCAATATTTAGAACGGATCAGAGTTTTTTGGATGTTTTTTTTAATGATTTAAAACTACTATAATCTATATGTTTAATCTTGTTATTAGTGAAGTTAATGACGTTAGCAAGTATCATATGAAGAATAATGGCTTGTTTCTTCAACAGCCAGGGGAAAAGACCATCATCATTATGCCATAATTACGCTACCATCTAAAAGCACCTACCACTTGTTCATAATTATTAACATTTTAAAATTGATTGATTTAAACAAAAAATTAACTTAAATCTAAAATATAATTTTATTATTTTCCATGAATTTTCTGTTTTACCGTATAATCCAAACCGAAAGGAATGCAGAAAAAAGTGAAGAGGGGTAGAATGGTACTTTGAGGGGAAGACGATATTTTCGGAGGAGATGAATAATAAATATCAACTGGTTTAGGCGTGACGCCGTGTCTATCCATCATCAACGGTGGACCACCCATTGACCCCTTAATCTGGTTTAGTAGTATCCCGCTGCTGGATGACCAAACCCCACGCCTTCCTTTATCTTTATCCTTCACATGGATAACTGCAATTTACTTGTAACTAGGATCAAAATTCGTACAATATCAGCAGGAGTTTGCCAGCCTTACGCCTCAAAGGGAGCATCCGAATCCTCGAAGAGGATAAAAATAAACCCGGAACCATTCACGCCAGTACTTAAACCCTATAGTCAAGCTAAATTAACCATGGTTAAAACTCCTCCTCCATCTATATAACAATGCTTTTGCCTTACCCTAATTTCTCATCTTTTCAAGCAATTTCTAGGGTTTCACTTTTTTAGTGTTTAATTAGATTTATTATATAATGGCTGCTGAAGTTGAGTATCGATGCTTCGTTGGCGGGTTGGCCTGGGCCACCACCGACCAAGCACTTCAAGAAGCTTTTAGTCCGTTCGGCGAGATCCTCGAATCGAAGGTCCGTTTGTCTCGCAGAGATCGGATCTGACCCGACCGTTTTATTCGGACTTCGTCGATCCAGTATCTGTGAAATCAAAATGTTTCTCTGTTACTATAATTCTCTGTTACTGTTCTCTCTTTTAATGTTACTAAATCTCTATTCGGTACGTTCATCTTCATCCTTTGGGAGGAGATCGATCGATTTTTGTTTCAATTTTTTTATAAATCGTGTTTTTTTTATTTTAAGCTTAGATCTAATTGTTGGAGGTGGTTTTCTGTTTGTTTAGATCGTTAATGACCGTGAAACCGGTAGATCTCGTGGATTTGGATTTGTGACATTCAACAACGAGAAATCAATGAGAGATGCTATTGAAGGAATGAATGGTCAAAATCTCGACGGCCGTAATATTACAGTCAACGAAGCTCAATCCCGCGGCAGTGGTGGCGGCGGCGGTGGTGGTTACAGAGGCGGAAACGGTGGTGGATACGGAGGTGGCCGCCGTGAAGGTGGATATGGAGGTGGTTATAACCGTGGAGGCGGAGGTTACGGAGGTGGCGGCGGCGGCTATGGAGGAAACCGTGACAAAGGTTACGGAGGTGATGGAGGAAGGTACTCAAGGGGGGGTGGGGCCTCTGATGGTAACTGGAGGAATTAGGGTGGGTGGGTAAAGTAGGGGATATGGTTTGATGTGTCTGGTTGTGTTTAAGGGTGGGTGTTTTGATGTCATTTCGAGTAATGTTTAGGATTAGTTTTGGATCTCTACCGTACGGTATTTGGTTTGCTGGTGACGATGCTATTGTTCTGGTTTCGATATAAAAGTTGTAGATCATTTTTGATCGTTGGATACTCTCTACTGTTACTGCGATGATGATTATATTAATTGTCCCTGTCCGTTAATGAAAAGAGTGCAGATCTCAAAGTTCTATGTCCAAACAAATCTCCTTTTTCTTTTCTTCTATTATATGTTTCTTCTGTTCCTGCTCTTTCATTGGAGGAAGGAAGGGGGGATGGGTCGGCAGAATATATTAATAATGAGCATTCTTGAAAAATGTCGGCAACTTATGGTTGGTGTATGCGTTTTTATTTACTAAAATAGCTACGGTCGGTGGACGTTTTAATTAAAAATGTTATGATATTATCGTAAATACAGAACGAAGATGCTTGATTGGTAGAGGCATATATAAAATATAAATATGAATATTCAATTAAACAAGATAAGATGTTTTGAAAATGAGTGTAATTTAACCACAATGAATATACAATATAGTTGTGATATGTATTCACGGTATACAAAGTATCGATTTCATAAAATTCATTTACAGATTTGAAACCATATGAAATTGGTTTTTTTTTTTTAATTTAAACGTAATTTATATTTTCTAATAATACGTCAAATTAATTTTCCAAATAAAACATCATGTATATAAAATACATAAAAAAATTTAAAAACTAAACAAGATGGGACACCATCCCTATCCCATTCCCATTCACATATGGATGGCCAGTCATCACAATCCCTATTCCTATTGTATAGGAACCATATATTACTACATGATTTTCTTTAATATTTGATGAAATATTAAAAACAAAATGAATAATTAAATATAAAAGTTAGTAAAAACTTTTAAAAGAAGTGAAGCAATTTTGAAAAACACAAGCAAAGCCGGCCAATACCAGGGAAAATTCCATTTCAGCATCTCTAATGTATTATTTATTATAACATAGGGAAATCATTCGAAGACCATAAAACAATGGTGTCTACGATGAGTAGTACTAGTTAATGCATATTTACCGCAAATGAAACACCGTTCCAAGACGAACAAATTCCGTTGTTTTCTCCTCAAACTAAGTACCAACAACTTCCTAATTCCTAAAATTCTGATTCTTTTGAACGTCTGCATATTACGGGCCCGTAACATCGAAAAAAATTTCCAGCAACGAATGGTCTTTGGCGTTCCTTTACATGGTCACACCATTGGCACACCAGAACACCCTGCAAGCAGAAGATGAACAATTTACCATTACAATTCATTCGTTATGAAGACCTAAAAGTAAGAAGGTTCCCATGATCACCTAAGCTTGTGATATTATTTGGTCGGTTGAATCACTTCGTACGAATTTAGCATAGTAATGTAAAGAAGAAATATATCATAAGAACATATAAATTCTACAGCAAGAAGACCAACAAAAAGTTAGATTTGATTGATTTCAGATTAAACTCAAGGTAGCCAGAACATTTAAGTACTTCCGGTTACACTTTACGTAAAAGACTTGGAATGCAATTGTATTAGGTTCATTTCTCTGTTAGCCTAGAAACTTGCCAAATCCAGGTCGTTATGCTAAGGCATGCTCTAGGGTTAAATGGACATTAACTGGTCAATAAACATAGTAAAACGAAAACACCGCTCCTAAGATTCGGCTTTTCTTAGAAAACTATATACTGATGTCGCAAATTCCATCTTCTAGGAAAAAACTAATATCTATTCCATTCTGCTAGATTTCGCAATCATATTTCTAACCCACAAAGTCAACGGACAAAAGCAAACATGCATGAACAACTAGAATTCAACACATACTGGAAAGTTCAAGCATCCCAATATAAAAAAAACTTACGAAATCAACGCATGGCATTTAATCCCAGAAGCATGTTGTTTCCGCTAGGAAGGTATGCGACATTAGTCGACTTTGCAAGAGTTGAAGCAACTTCCCTTGACGCCTCAATCCTCCTGAGCTCAATTAAACCCATACCAGCCTTTGAAGTTGCACTAGAAATAAGCTGAGCAGCTTCACTTTCACCTTCTGCCCGAATGACCGCAGCCCTTCTCTCCTGATCGGCCTTCATGACAACAAACCTGGACCTCTCAGCTTCTTGCTGTGCCACCTGCTTCTGCTCAACAGCTCTAGAGAACTCCATTCCATAAGACAAATGAGTGATTGCCACATCATCCAGCAAAATGTTAAAGTCCTTAGCACGCTTGATAAGAGATTCCCGGACAAGAGCCGACACATGGGGACGTTCAGTCAGGAGCTGATCAGCATTGAACTGTGCAACCACAGCCTTCAAAACTTCATTGCCGATTGATGGAAGCACTTTCTCATCATACTCGAGACCAAGAGTTTGAAAAATATAAGGCAACCGTGAAACCTAAATCAAAAAACAACCACCATAAATCAATTACTCTCAAAAAAACATATATTTATCCCCCAAACTTCTCTTCTTATAATGCCAAATATCCAATTTCATCAATTTAAACAAATTAATTCTGTTTGGTTCAATTTTTTTGAATAATTCAATACATTTGAGATTTTAACATGAAAACTCTAAAATTCATTCAAATCAAAACTCAATGAGTTGAGATTTAGGACTGAATTTAATAAAATCTACTAAATTCATATGAACCAAACAAGTAAACCTAACGAAATCCACTCAATGGTCAAGAAACGTATTTTTTTTTTTAAAAAGGAAATGAACTTCAAATAAGTAAAAAAAAATCAAATAAATTAGGAGAGTCGAGATAATTACATCAGGACGAGATAAAACACGAAGAGTGAGATTAACCATCTGGAGATCCTTAGTACCAGAAATAGAAGAGAAAGTGTGGGGTCTAGTACGGATATCAAAGACAAAGGGTTTTTGAAGCCAAGGGATCAAGAAGTGAGTTCCTTCACCGACTGTAGTATCGATTACTCCTCGAAATCTATCGAATAACACTGCGCGTTGGCCTCCATCGACGTTATAAATAGAGGCGTTAACTGCGGTGGCAGCAGCGCCCAATCCGAAAGCTACTCGTGCCAGATTTGTTAGAAAAGAAACAGCTGCTTGGTTGCTACCCATGATTTCGAGAGATCAGTGAAGGGAGAGAGAGCTGAAGTAACAAGTAAGGGATTTTTGTGTTTTAGGGTTTTAAAAGGTGACTGGGGTTTATGATTTGTTGAAAATCAGCTTGATAGACTTATTTCTTGATGGGCAAGAATTACAAGTCGGGTCTTAAAATCGTTCGGGTCTGACAACCCATATTGCTTAAACGAATATTTTAAGTGGGTAATTATTTTAAATTAAATAATATAAATTGATAAATTTTAATTTTAATTTTAATTTATTTTTCAATGTAAAATAATGCCCCGACTCATGTTGTGTCTACGAATAAGAAAACGGCACCGTTTGAACCTAACATCCAAATAACCAACACTACTACTCATTGCTTGGCTTAGCTTAGCTTAGCTCAAAGCTCTTCCATCTTTCGAGCAATTTCCAATCAGCCGCACGCACCGCCTTTCTTCCTCCGGCGCAAGCCGTCTCAGAATCAACAGGTTTTGTTCTTTTCCTCGTTTTGAACTAGTATTCATGTTATCTTTTTATTTCCCATCTTTTCATTGTTAGGTTCTGTTAGATTGAAATTTTCTGCCACGTTTTAATTGATAAAATTTTGCTGAAATTTTGAATCATGGAGAAAAAGATTGAAAAGTTAAGGACGGGTCGGATTCGGTTGCTCTCTGATCGGGCAATACCACTGAAAAATCACTAGAAATTCTGGATTATTTTTCTTTGCTTTTCTTTTTTTTTTTTTTTGGGGAAAATTTGATGTATTTAGGACGTAATGGTAGAAATTGAGATTTTTGGTATTGTAATTCAAATTTTTGTTTGCAGTTAGCTATATTTGACGATGATCCGGCCAGCATTTTATTATAATTATCGTCTTAACTTAGTCGATTGCAAGTTTTTTACTAGAATCAAGATTATTCAATCATTTTCTTAATCCTTGTATGACAACCTTAAAAACGCTTATTTTGAGCATGCCAGTATTTGGCACCATTTTTATTTTCACTTTAGCATATCCTTGTTTCTAGCATTGGTACTTAGGTTTGCATCTTAACATGTGTTGCATACCTAATGAGTACAACCTTCATTCCGTTTGGCTTACCATCTGTAATTTGAAAGTATGACACTTGATGTACTTTTAAGTTCTAATTATGACACTTGATGTACTTTTAAGTTCTAATCGATTTTGGTTTCAAATTGCCTTCTGTAATCCAATTCTATTTGCTAGTTGCTTATTTTCTTTTAGCCTTGGTGATATAGGTAGGCATCTATTTTCTTTCATTTAGAAAAAATCCATTGGTTTTAGGTCTTGTCACTAAACAAAAGCATCTCGATCAGAAAGTAGAGAAATTCAGATTCTGATTTTGTGAAAATTTTATCATGTTAGATTATGTATTAGGTCTTTATTTGTTTACATTCACATGATTCTAACTACAGAACTAATATTGCAGGAAAATATGGCAATGCAATACATCAAATCACTGAGAAGTGTTGTGGTAACAAGGGAAACCGTCAGAGTAGTTGGCCATCGAACTTTCGCAACTTCAACTAGCAAAGCAAAAAAAGGTGGCAAGGGGGGGACAACGGCTGATGCCCAAAAGGAAACACTAAGCAAAGAGATTAAATCTACTACTGTAGTTGGTGCCAACATTCTCAAGGATGGATCAGATCCGAAGATCTTGGCAGATTCTGAATACCCTGATTGGCTGTGGAATTTGCTTGATAAACGCCTCCCACTTAGTGAGCTTAGAAGGAAAAATGTTGAAACTATTCCCTATGAAGATCTCAGACGCTTTGTCAAGCTGGACAACCGTGCAAGCATCAAGGAGAATAACGCTGTGAAAGCGAAGAATTAATGCAAAGGGTTTTGCAAGTGGTGTTTTTTGGGCTTTGTTATGTGGAATAGATACTCTTTTAACAGCGTTCTTAAGGTACCCCCCCTTCTACAGTTAGTTTATCCTTAACGGTTTGCTTTCGTTTCAGAACCACTTTTTCTGTTTAGAATAGTTAGATCCTCTGGCTATAGTGAAATGGCAAATTTTGTTGACTTGTTGCTTTTTCTAGACCCATTGTTGGATTTACTTAAATTATGCTGGTGTATGGTGTCTTTCTTTAAATATATGAAAGAAAGGAACTGTACCGCTAGGCTAAAGCTTGATTTTTCTCTGTTAAGGGTTGTCTTGCAGAAACTAGACCCTTCAATTGAAACTTTTAGTTACATGGGTATTTGACATCTAGTATGTAGCGGCAGATGTAGTTTCATCTCTTAGTTAATTGGGCTGTGTGGTTTGTTAAATTGTATGTATATCTTTAGTTGATGTATTGTTTGATGGTGGACTTTTTTGATCTTAAAAGCATCACTCTTTTCCGCAAGAAAAGTTTAGGAAAATCAAAATTTTAAGTTGCTGTACCTCCTCCCCTGGATTTCATTTCAATCTCAATCATAGGCATTTTAATTATTGAAAGAAGAATCATCCATAAATGGATATATTTGAAGGCTGCACTATCAGCTAATGCACCAAAGTACGATGGTAATGGAGAGTCATCCTGATACTATATTGGTTAGTCATTCTTAAGAATTCGACTTGATGTACTTCTCTTCGATCTTGATTTTTCACCTTTTGAAATCACTCTTGTCTAAGTTGATGCAGTTTCTATTTTATAGGCTTGGCTTGATTCCTGAAATGATGAATAATATCTTATGCTCTCAAATCTAGTTAATGTAAATATAACGTGAAAAGTTATTTTTACAAATATTTATTAGTTTTGTTTATGATGTATTAATGTTAAAGATATAAATATAATAATTAAATTTATATGTCATGTTATCCCGATCATATAATATATTGTATTAAACTTTAAAGGTAATACATCATCATTATCATTAATAATAACAAAAAGGAACATCTACTTCCTCATGTAAGATCATTAAAATTTTATGTTATGAAAATGATAATATTAACAAATACTTTATTGTTATTGATGATCTTATTGTGAATGAAAAATAAATAATTTTTATTTAAAATTTCCAATGAAATAATAAACTATGTTTACAACATATTCTTTTTTTTTTTTTTTTTACTACTGTCCGAATGAAATTTCTTTTCATTTTCCAAATTCTATTTTATAAATGACTTGAATTATTGATTTTTTTGACATCATCATGATTGATCCGATGATTCAAATATTTACGAATTCAAAACATAATATTTAATTTCAATTGTTTTTCTTCAAAAAAAAAAACACAAATAAAGAGTCAGTACTATGATTTCAATTAGTTTTAGTTTTCCACGCCACTGGTATTTTGTATTTCAGTTGACGACGACGACGAATCATTACAAAAATAACCATAAATATAGATTTTAAAGCTAACTTTCTTGTTTAATACACATTCCAATATTTAATCATATAATTTAATTAATTAACTTTATTTTAAATCTAAATCAAATATGGTCTATTGATAAGCAAATCAAATTTAATTATTTTGTTTTGATGATGAGAATAAATTATTTTAATTATTAGCTTAATTTCAATGATTAAAAAACTCATTTT
>CANYBF010363616.1:0-14479 GCA_948192965.1 Dalechampia spathulata
CCCACAAACATACCCTAAGCAACCTAAACAAACCCTGGATTGCACCTGAATGAACCGGGAATGCCCGTAAAGGCAAAGCAATGAAGAAATAGCCCGGCTCATCCCAATCAATCCGAGAGGCTCAAATTTAGGGTGCGACAGCTAGGTTTGCTACTGCTTGGGCAAAACAGGTACCTGGAGATATCATGAGTTGATAAGTTGTAGTGAGTAAAAAGAGTTAGAGATCAAAAGACAGAGAATGTGGTACCTGCATAACAAAACCTATAAGAAATAAGTGTGTTCTTCTATACTGAGAGGGCCATTCTTACAAGACCAATTCTTAATCATGGAGGAATAAGAAGTATCCTCTATAGATTTCATAGTGATGCTGGGCAAGTTTGACGAGGAAGAATCAATGAGAGCAAACACTCATCTCTGAGAACAAGAAGGCCGGTGATCATGAATACATCCTTGAGTGTAATGGAGATATAGCCAAATGGGAGTAAAAAAGAATTGATGTTTGGGTTCCATAAATAGATCAATGTCTCGACTAAATCCTCCTCAAATTCAATGACCTAAGTAGACAGCTCAACCAACTCCAAGATGCCCATTTGAATCCAGTTGTGTACATAACGGGGCCTTAGCCGAGCAATCCACTAAAGCCATTCATCGTTAGGACGAGGCTAGGGTTTCTTGATATAACGCATTTTGGAAAAGGTAGTATTTAGCTGAGGTAGGCTGACTAGAACATGAATGCTAAAATGATATGAGAATGGGAGAGGATCGACAGTGAGTTTTCGATCATCTCCTGTGTATGAAGGAGTCAAGTAATCCTCCCCAGTCCTGAAAAACCATAATGAGCGTGTAAGAGTAATGTTAAAACATATAAAATGTATAAACATAGCAACAAGTTTGGTACTTATAAGAAAATGATGCTAGGTGGAGGAGAAGGATCAGGCAGTGGGAATTCAATGAGGAGTCGATGCTTTAACATCTACAGGTCAACTTGTTCAATACAAGTAATCTAAGTTGGTTGCAGTAATAAATACAAATTGTAGGATTAAAGGTACCTCAAGGAGACTGACTTGTGCAGGATTAACAGAAGGAAAGTTCTTGTGCGACACTCAAAGGGACTGCATGTAAAATAGAAGATTGATCATATAGTGGAGGATTTACTCATCGAATTTCAATCAAGAAAGAACTACATGTGGGTCAGTAGTAGTGTTCAACGAGGTAGCATGTTGCTAAGGGGATGAGCTGGATGCCATAGCTGAGGAAACACAGAAGAATAATACTTAAGCAAATGAGAAGAAAACATCTCAAAATAATTGATATACAATGTAAAGGTATTGTGCTAACAAGCCTGTGTGTGCAGAGGTATGTACCTTCAGGGATCATTCTACTTAAGGTTAAAGTGTGCTAAATTTATATGAATTCCCCAGTGAAGTCTAGGGTCAAGTTTGTTTTTTCTGTTTAGATTTAATTTCGATTTTATGGTTTTTTTATCATATTGCTTTATTTTTGTTTGTGAAATCATTTTGTTTTTATTATTTTGTTTTACTTTAATTCCCTTGTATATGATTAATTTAAGCTTTAATGGTTAGCTAGAATCTTGGATTTTAAAGTTTAAAGTTTTTATTTACCTTAATTCTTTGGAGTTCAATTTTTAAATTTTAATTGGTGTGGTCAAAGTTCCTCAAGATTTTATGTTGATTCTAGCGTAAGAGGTGACATTTTTCTCTCAGTTTTAAATTTATTTTTTTTTTCTTCAAGATTTCCTTAGGAATTAGTTTAGGACTATTTTAAATATGTGTCTTTATTTTATTCTTTTTATCATTCCTATAGCTATTCGATGGTATATGTTATATGTCTTTGGTCATATGATTTTAACGGGTTTGGTAGCGATGTAATATTCTGTTGTAGGGGTATCAAGATTAATTAGTTACTTGACATGTTATCATTGGCTTCATAATTGTTATTCTGAAATATGTCCTTGGCATTATTAACATTTTGATTCACGAACTTCATAAAGTGCTAGTTTATATCTAGTATTTCTACCTATGCCTTTTATTCATTTGAGACATAGCTTTACTGCTGTTTAAGAATCTGGTTTTCTGGGGTTATTTTGTTTTCCCAATGGCTTTGGGCTTACATCACTTTGTTTAACATTGAAATATTAGGTCCATTAGCGGTTGCATAGTGTAATATCATTTGTGCAATCAGCTTCTTGATTGTTAATAAGCAGGTTTATATGATTTTGTTATTATTGGTTTTGGTCCTTTAATGGGTGACATCTGGTAATTAAAAACTGGGATTTATGGGTGGTTGTTCATTTGACTTTTCAGAATTAAATGGGTAGTTCTCTATGTATAGGGTACTGAGGATTCAACAGGTCAATGATGTGCTAATGAATTCCCTGAGATGATTCAATACCAAAGGCAAAAGCAAGTGCTCAAGCAATGCGGTAACATGTAAGGAAATCCATTCGTATTCATGGCTCCAATAAAAGATCATCAAAAGACAGAAGCAATATGATTCCATATACAACCATCAGAAACAGTGAGTATACTGGGGAGTTGCAAAAAGAGCAAGCATACAAGTACAGAACAATAAAATAAATGACCCCAACAGGAATAATCCAGCTAGATTTCAGAAGCAATATAGCAGCAGATATGGTCTGGGAATAAGCAGAATCAATTGAACATTTAGGAGATAGTGAAGAACATGGGTTTTAATATGCCAACGCGGATGAAACAAAGAGAAATCAAGAAGATATAAGCAGGCATGAGACTGAATCAAGCAGCATTGCATGAAAAGCATGTAAACTGTTTAAAAAACCAAGTGGAAAATTTTTTCAAAAAGGATCACAAACAGGGAAGGAATAGTTAATCAGCAATGAACACATGAGCAGGATATACAGCCGATCATCATAAACAGCAGCAGTAAAGAATGGCTGAGGAAGAATGAAATTAAACCTGATAATGCTTCAATCAAAACCAGTAAAACCCAACAGATTATATCAACCAAAGACATCTGAATACCAAGATAAACAACTGAACTTCAATCAAGCAGCAAGAATTAAATGTCTAACTATGAAGAGAAGCGGGTTTTACCGAGTACAACGATATGTGATGACCAAGCTTTGGCGAGAATCAGGAGAGACTGTTGGGCTGCTCCAACGTCGTTATTGGAAAAGGATGGGATGTCACCGGAGCTGGATTGTTGGGCCTGGGGTGTTCGGCGAGAGGATTGGGAGCTTGGTCGGGCGATGGAGTAGTTCTCTCTCGTAAAAAATGAGACTGCCACTGCTGGTGGGCGAGCCTCGGTTAGTTAAGGGCAACTCTGATAGGCTGGTGATGGTGGTGATGGTGGAGGTGTTAGGCCGGGGAGGGTTTTAAGAGTAGTAGGCTTCTCGGACGGCGTGAAGGTAACGGGCTTCTCAGATGGTGTAAAATCAGCGAGCTTTTCTGGTGAAGCAAATGGAGCTAGCTTCTTCGATGGTGTAGTGGTAGCAGGCTTTTCCGGTGGCGTAGGTCTAGGGCATTTATCTGAGAGCGGTCTAGCGGTAAGGTAAGACCCTGAGGGATGTGCGAATGGGGAAGATAATGGGTTTGGCTTTGTGGTGGATTTTGAGGGAGAAGAAAAAATAGTGGGGGCGGGAGTTTGAGAGAGTTGAAATGGCAAAAGTGGGGTTTGAGGAAAGAAAGTAGGGTTTGAGGTGCTGGGCCTCACGGATGCTCGGTTTTTTCTCCAGACTTCTTTTAACACTTTTATTTTCTCATTTTCCACTGCCCAAAACCAGTCATCCAAGCTATTGAACTGAACTTTGGGCCTGTATGGTTTCATGGTGTTAAGACAAGGAAAAGAAGAATAGGGCCTAGTATTGCAAGACTAAAATTCATACGTAATGGCTTTTTTTTTCGAGTCGAAGCCATTAGTATGCAGGGGGCAGTTGTTAGGCTTAAGATTAATTTAATTTATTAAGAGCTGAATTAAAATTAATATATTAGTTAATTAATTGTAGAAAGCTAGAATAATTAATTAAATTATTAATTACGGGAAGCTCAAATGATTAATTAGCTAATTATAAAAGTTTGGTTAGTCATTTAAATGATTATAGATCAACTGGAACGTGGGCAACAGAGTAGACAACAGACTAAAGAAGTGGGCAACTGTAATTACGTGCAACAGTTATTTGTTTTAGCAAGTTTTTTCCAATAGGCTGGTATAAAAATGAAAAGCAAGAGACACAAAAGGGATAATCAATCAAAAACAGAAAATGGCACAACAAAACACTAGCATTTCTACTTTCAAGGCTCTGTTTATTTTCATTTCTTAAGCTTTGTTTCTAATTAAAAGTGTTATCTTTTATCTTTTATCTTTTGTTTAATACGTTCCTTAAAGCTACTCGTACTTCTCTTGTTATTTATGTCCGCATTTATTTAATATTCCTCAAGCAAGCTGATTTAATCGAGCTATTATACACGTCTAAGAAAATTATTCCAAGGAGCTTGAGAACCCCAATCGCCAGGCGCATTTATTGAGGTTTAGCCTCTGGTACACCCGCAATTAATAATTTCTAATTCATGCCAAACAAAAACCAATGTCAATCAAGAGAGAATGCAACCACATGAGTTCAAATGTAGCATTTGCTAATATCTTCTATTCACTTTTGGTAGAAGAACATGTTATGGTCAATTATTTCTTAACAAGCCAAGGTACAAGAGAATTTTCAAAGTAAAATCCATACCCTAAATTAGACCGTCGATCATCCAAATCAACACCCCAATCACTATCCGTATAACATTGAAGGTTAAGATCAAGATTGGTAGCATAAAAAAAGGCATAAATAAGAAGTGCCACATAAACATGATAATAACCATTTCAAAGCAGCTCAATGTACATAAGTTGGATAATGCATATATTGATATAATTTATTAACAATATATGAAATATTTGATCGTATAATGGTAATATATTATAAGGAACCAACCAACATTTGATAATCATCACTAGTTGATAAAATAACACTAACATGCTTGGAAAGAATAAGAGAGACCACCATTAGTGTGAGACAAGATTTAGCATCATTCATTCATATGTGAGCAAGTAGGCTTTAAATATACTTAGGTTGAGACAAGCACATCCCTTTACTAGTTACATTAATCTCAATGCCAAGAAAATAATGAAGCCACCCCAAATCATAAATTGGAAACTAAGTCTTAAGCAAACTAATTAGTTGATCAACTTCAGTAGAATGTGAACCTGTTATTAAAAAATCATTGATATATACTAACAAGTAAACCATAATACCATTAGCATACCATATAAACAATGAAGTATTAGCTTTGGAAGAGATAAAACCCAAAGAAACTAAATAAGTAGCTAATTACAAGAACCATACTCGTGGAGCATGCTTAAAACCATAAAGAGAATGTTTTAATTGATAAATATGATTCAAATGAGCAACATCAATAAAGTGTTAAGGTTAAGTCATATACATAGTTTCATCCAAATAGCATGCAAAAAAACATTAGAATCATCAAGTTATTGCAAATACTAGTTATGCATATTAGTAAGAATAATAATTAATTGAATAGTAGTAACTTTGATTGTTAGACTAAATGTTTGCTTATAATCAATATGAGGTTCTTATGTAAAACCATAGGCCACTAACCTAGTTTTATACCTATTGATTGACCTATTTGAATTTAATTTAATGCAAAATACCTATTTATTATCTATCACATTAACAATAAGTGATTTTGGGACCAATATCCATTTTGAATTTTCAAGCAAGGCATTAAATTCATCAAACATAGTCTGATGCCATTTAAAATAAGTTTTAGCTTGATTATAAGTGCTTAATTCATGTTCTAGATAATTAAGCTTGCTAGTTACAAGGATAAGAAAATTTAATGATAAGAAGAGCTATGACCTAGAGAAACACATTGTTGAGCATGATAAGAAAATTTCTTTTGATTATATGGTCATACATAAAGATAAACAACACAACCAAAAATTTTATTAGCATGATAATCTAGTGTTGTTTTACATAAAAGTGTACGAGGAATCTATTTTTGAAGAGCAGATGATGGAAAAGTATATGAATTCTACACTCAAATGAACCATTTTGCTCATTGGTATACAGATAAGTAATACGATAGACAATACCAATTTTCTTAAAATAGTGATGCAATAATTGAAACTCTCCTCCCTAATTACAATGAAAATATTCAATTAAATAATTAAATTAACATTTAACATATGCTTCAGAATGAAGAAAAACATCATAAACATCACTCTTATTTTTAAGGAAATAAATCCAAGTGTATTGAGTATAATCATTAACCAAAATAAAAAAATAATGATAACCTAAATTGGATGAAATTGAAGAAGGTCCCCAAACATCAAAATGGATTAGATCAAAGCATGAGAAGAAGTATGTTGAACATTAGCAAGAGGAATATGAGCTAATTTACTTAAATGATAAGAGGAACAAATAGAAAAACCATAATTGGAAACAAGAATATTATTTTGGTGAATGATATGGTAAATAACTTGTTAATAAGGATGCCTTAGATTGCAATACCATTAGTCCATGGAATCAATGGTACTGAGAAAGACATGTTTCAACTTCATGGATAACTCATAAAGTGTCACACTCAATTGGTGAAAACATGCTCCCATAGAATGATTAATAATAAAACATAAAATTAAGAATTCTATTAATCACTTTACAAAGGATATGTGAAAATTTTTTTCATTGATAAGTATATCTAGTCTATATTTATAGCTATTTGTTTTATAACCTATGACTTTTTCATCACCTGTTCATATAAAATATCCATATATAAATTATAGCATGCCATCAAGAAATTACTGAATATATATAACGTTCTTGTAATTTAAACAAGCTACATATGGTAATTTTGGTATCTCTACTATTATACAAATATCATAATATTTTACTACCCATAATTGTACAATGATAGTTGCAAAAATGAAAACATCCACTAGGAATATGTTATATTATCAAAAGTGTATTTTGAGGACCGTACAAGGCTTAGAGTATTATGATTGCGCTGATGCCTTACTAATTTAGATGTCCCTCTAAACTACTCTGACCTGCATCTATTAAATAATAAATGTTGAGTATAAGACTCAATGGTGTCTAATAATAAAAATAATATAATAAAGATAATATAATTTAAATTACAATTTGATAAGGCAATAACAATTATGGTTTATATATAAAGGAGAATATAAATTATATAACATCTTATGAGTAATCCCTAAGTCTTTCAAATATTTTAATAGCATGATCATCATTATATATCAATATTACCTGTATATATCTCAAAATATATCATTTTTATGTTGAATATAATAATAATAATTACTATATGTGGCATTCTATCTATCGCTATCATTTCTATTCATAAGATAGCAATTAAACATTATATGTGTTCATGATTACAATGCATTATATTTCATTTTTCTCTATCATATCATCTTAATAGTATAGAAATATCATATTGTATGTATCATGGAATGCAAAATGCATTGTAGCTTCTTTTCTATTTCACTTCCTTATACTTATATACATAAATGTATTCATGTGGTTTTCTAAGGAGGGACCTGTACTCAACCTACCTCATGATTAATATTTTGTTAGATAGCTCAGTGATGAAGGATCCAAACTCAACCTGCCTCAGGAATAATCATATCATCACTACACAGTTGATAAGGAACCAAACTCAGCCTACTATGTAATTCTTATTAATTAATAATTTATATAAATATACTAGCACCTCCCTTATTTCACCCTTATATATGTATATATATATATATATACACGTAATGATGGTATAACTATAAATCAATAACATTCTTAGATATATTAATACAGTAATATATCATATATCCATCATTAATACATAATAATCAAACATTCATAATATTTTACAATACGATGCTTAAACTGTTAAGCTTTTATTTCACTTGCAAACTTCATTTCCAATATAGTTATTATTAGATACAAACCTGCTTTTATCTTACTATTATCTATACGTGAAACAGAAGTTGTAAATCCTCTATCTTCTTTGCCCATTATACATGAATAGTGTAAATATATATTTTCACATGTATATTATGTATATACACCATATTAATAAGCACCCACATTCCATGCAATATGAATAGTATTATTTTTTATTTGCTTAAATGTACACCTTATGTACAAGGTTTAACTTGGCTTTCTCTAGTTAGTGAATGTTTGATTAATTAAGACTCTTTTAAAATTTTAAGATTATTTGATTTAACATGTCTTATGTTTGTTTGATAACTTGTCATGATGTTGCACTACTTAATTGATCATTTTAATTAAAGTTGATATCACTAATAATTTCATAGTTCAATAAAAAAATGTATTTTAATTATTTTAAGTTCTTACATTAAGTTCATGTATGTCCCTAAATCATAGACATTAAATCTTCTACTACTTGCCTCCTCTCTTCAAAACTGAACTTATGACATAAAACATGTGGTTCAATGAGATTCTCTATGTTTTCATTCATGAGTACTCCCACTTACATTATGTTGACTTAGTTTGCTAGGTAACATGTAGTGGTTATAAGATGTTATGTATGCTAGGTAACTTTTAAAAGTGTTAATGACTTATTCATCCATATATATCTCTTGATAAAATAGCTTATATCACATATAATAAAAGAGCAATTCTTAGGTACATTAGCAGTCTCATATGTTCATTCACCTACTTGTCCATGCATATATGGAAGGCAGAATTTCATAAGGGTCATAATATACATTTATAACTACATTATCCGAATTATAAGGGAGGAATATGTGTAGTTTAATTCTAGATATCAAGGGGGCTAGATCTACACCCTATAGTGTCATGATATCAACAAAAAATATCCTAGTTTCCACACTTAAATCAAGCATGCCCCCATTTAAACTAACTATTGCTAAAACTTACACATTGATTTTTTTCCCTTTATGAACTCCTTAACTATACCTGTGTATATTTGAATTTAAGGTACTTAACTTTAATTGACAACATTTGCAGCCCACTCTTTGAAATACAAAGTGCATAATGCAATCCTCTAGCATTAGTGAAGAGCTAACAAGTCAAGCATTATGTTTCAGTTCCAAGGTCATAAGATTACGGTCAAGGTGAGGATTCTCACACACCTAACTTGTATAAAATTCACCTATGATGATTACACCTTACGCTATTGATTTAGTCATATGAATCTTGAAAGGATCAAATTCATTCTTTTGGTTTCTATCAAGTGTGCTACTCCTCTCCAATTCCTAAATTGGTTATTTCATTACTTATTAAATAAGTATCCTTGGTTAAGGTCTTAATTGAGCTACTTATTATATATAAGTATATGATTTAATAGTGAATTGATTACACATCCAATAGTCTTTACAAGAATCACTCATTACGGTCATATAAATATGAATGATGTATATGTTCTAGCGCTCCAATTTTCATCTAATGTTTCAATTATTCTTTCTTTCTTTTTTTCACCATTAAGTATTAGTCATATATAATATTAATAACGGACACACATATGCAAAGGGGTACATGCATAAGATATTCAATATCCCAACTGTTTAATGGTCAATACACACAATAAATATAATCCTACTACACCCTTATTTGGTTAGTTAACATACAGATAACAATTCAAAATTTAAATGCAATATACTTATTACATATTAGTTCATATAAATAAGCATTAAGCAACCTATTAAGATTACTCTTCTTCTACTGTACCGCCCCTCTTTCAACTACCAAATATCACTCATATATAAACTAAGTTCATAAGGGTTTATAGAGATTAGAACCTCACATGAACTTTGGCTAATTAATGATGAATCTCGACAAGTAATTCAGATCCTTTTAATCTAGCAATCCACCCTTATCCTCTTAGAACTTCCCTTAATCTATTCCATTATCCTAATAACCTTCATCAAAACTATTCTCACATACTTATATGATTTAACTAATGAATTAATTAAATCTTATTACATCATATTAATTCATTGCCTACATAAGCAATAAGATCTTGCTTTAACGATGGAGCCTTGTCCTATATGCCAAATTCTCTTTTTATTTCCCCATAACATTTTGCAAAGTCACTTGTCCCTCTTTATATACTAAAAGTCAATAGAAATCACATGCTAACCCACTTCAATTTACTTAAAAGAAAAATATACACACCAAGCTCAATCATAGATCATACATCTCATTCTCTACTTGGTTATGCACTAATAAATTATGTAACTTAACCTTATACATATATTTATATATATTCATTCATATATTATGCATACATAATAAATTTAATATATATATATATATATATGTATATAATCTCAACCTATAGTTATGTGCTTACCAATAAAAATAATCATTGTTCATTATTTTATAATTATATCTTCATATGTTTCAATCAAATAAACTTATGCATGAAATAATATAATATGTTAGCCTTTCAATATAATTATCATCTAACTTGTTAACTAAATCTTATAATAACTTAAATATTCATACATATCTCTTATCCTTTATTATTGTACACTCCTTATTTAAAATACTATGAATTATATATAATTTAATTAAAAATATTAACTCAACCTATTCTAATGTTCATTAATTAATTAATGAATTAATGAATTAATGAATTAATAAATAAATTATTGATCATGTCATAAAGTCCACCTCTACTCGAGCCTTACAACAAGGTTCACTTCATCATCCGATCCTTAATCAAAAAATGAGATGGCTAAAATTTAAAAATACATTAATTATTAAATGTAAAATTTTGAATAAAAAGTAAAGGTTTGGCAAGAGAAGGAACATGAAGCATAATTTTAAGATAAAGAGACTATCTAGAACCAGAACTATGAATATGGCCATTACTTGAATGATAAATAGGCATAACTTGTCCATTGCTAGCTATAATGTTATCTGAAGCTTTATATTCACAAGCATTAGTAAGGTTAGCTAAATTCAAAGTCATATGATGCATGGTATAAGTATTTAGATGCCATAAAAAAACTAAACATGATTAACAACCATATTATAGGAAGATTGAGAAGCATATAAAGAAGCATCATATAGAGGCTAAAGAATAGACGGAGAAGTATTGTACTATAGAGCATAACAATGATGACAAGTAATAACTTGATGATTATGATAACCACATATTTAGCATGGTTGCTTAAAGAGTTTAGGTCTAGAAGAGAACTACATAAGATGAGGCTGGAAAGAAGTAAAAGAATGAATAAATGAAGAAAAATAAATAGTAGCAACCATATTAGCTTAAGGCAAATGATAACTTCAAAGTAAAATCTCTTACGTGGTAAAATAGCCATGCAATTTAGTAAAATTAATAGGTTTTAGTTGAAGATTTAAAGTAATGATTATCAAATGATACTCTTAACCAATGTTATGATAAAATAGAGCATTAAACTCGACTATGGATAAAGGACGCCCAGCAACAGAAAGCTCATTTACTAATGCCTTTGCCTTTTTGCAAATACTCTTTAATGGTAAAGATCATTCCTCTTAAGTTCTTGTAACTTAAAATGCAACTATAATTGATTATAAGAAATAGACCTAAAAGTACATTCTCATGCTAACTAAACAATAGAAGATGAAGTGAGCCTAATAATATAAGAATACATATCTTGGGTAAGGGGTGAAAAAGCCAAGAAAGCAAAAGTTGATCCTTTCGATACCCTGAATGATAGGTGCGATTAGGAACTTGAATACTTACATTAAAAGAAAAATGCAGAGTGTGAGGAAATTTAGGTGAAGTTCCATTAATGTAACCTTACAACTTGTGATAATTAATTAAAGGAATAAATTAGGTCCTCATGCAAGATAATTTTAGGGAGTAAGCTTGATATAAAAAGTTTGATTGGTAGTAAATGTAAACATTGGCATAGTAGCAATAATGGAAGAAGTCATAAATTGATTGACCATTCAATAGAAAAGAAAAGATCTTACTATATTAAAAAGAAAAGCTAAAAAATAACTAGCTTTAATACCATGTAAGCATTCTTGATGAGTTAAATATATGTATATAATTGATCATTCCTTCGATATATATATATACATAAAGAAACTATATAGAAAGCAAAGGATAAACACAAGAAAGAAGATTCCTGATAGGAAATAAATACATTAGTGTATATCCTAACTAATAATAACAAAATAAACCCTTTCATATATTAGTACAATTTAAAGGTAAAACTAAACTTTCTATTTTGATTTAATAAAGAAAGTTAATAAGATAACAACAACTATTTATTTATTATATTAAATACATTTAATTTCTCTTGATTATCCTAAATAATAAAAACAAAAATCCCTAAATAAATGAATCTTCCAAAAAATGTTTATCAAATAAGTAAATAAACCAAACAACTAATTTTAAGGGCATTTTAATCATTTTATCTTTAGAATTTATACTTATGATCATCGCGAAAGTTGTGGATCTTTTTCTTGACCTTATTACATATTTTGAACCACCTTAATTCAAGTTTTACAGCAAAGTAGTTCATAAAAAATATGAAATAATGTACAAAGCTAAAAATTGGTAAACATCCGAACATGTAATTTCAAAACTCTTTTTTCCTTGATTTATGACTTTAAACATCATTGTGATACCTTAGATTTCATCTTTACTTTCAAAACTTGACATATTTTCCTTTTAATCTCAAATTCATTACTCACATGCACACTATATATTCCTTTTTCCTTGAATGATTCTCATGAATCAATTTGCCATCATGCTTACCAAATGATAAATGCTCCTTAAGATGATACAATTAAATCTCCAAATAAAGTATGTTTGAACTTCAATAAATTAAGAAAAAGGATAGTGATTTTTTTATTCTTAAAAGCTTTAATTTAGATTTCAAAAAAATTTTCTTTGAATCCTAAATTATTTGAAACTTGATTAGTAAATAATAACAATTAAATCTATTCCAATTAAATCCATTTATTATTTTAATTTAACACCTCAAGGAAAAAAGTCAATAAAAGGGAATGATTCACTTATAATTATCATCCAATAAATTTGTCAAATTGAATTTCCTATATTAAAGGATTCAAATGTTAAGAAAATATTGAATTAAAATTTTAATCAATGATCTTTTTCTCGCACTAATTCAACTTCACTAGCTTTTTTCTTCTCCTTCTATTCTTTTTATTCTATAATGTTTATTACATCATGACCTTAAGAAATCTCAAAATCTTATATACTTTTTAAGTTTACACAAAGAGTCTTTAAATGTTCAACATTGTCTTCTTTGAACCTTGAAGGGAATTTTATAAAAGGATAAATATACAAAGATACTCTCTTCTTATTCTATTCAAAGATGAATTATTTTTTAATAAGCAATGTCTAGCAAATTAAATCCTCATAGGCAGTATCAAATAAAAATTGAACTAAGTAATGTTTAATTACCTATAATTCAATATTTGCTTGAAATACTTTACATTTATCTAATAACGAATGATCTTCCAATAGTAATTTCAATTTCTTCACCACTAATTTTAAAACAATATTTTCATAAATTGCTTCATTAATATTCATATTACACCTTTTATCATGTAATAAACATCTTGAATAAAAAAATCTTATAAAGTAATTCAAGTAGTAAGCCATGAAAGTAGAGTCAAATTTTTTTTATATGATAAAAGAAAGAAATTGATATAAGGACAATTTATGTTAGACAAGAATAAAAAAAATACATAACATAAATGATTAAAGATACATCAATAAATTTAGATTGGATTTTTTTTCCTTCTTTCTCCTTCTTTTTTTAAATTAGATGGAAAGAAGAAAAATAAGTGCAATTTAGGGTTAATACTGATAAGTAAATCACACATAAGAAGTAAAATCAATAGAATTGAAAAAAGTTAAAAGATAATGAAATCACTTTAATTGTGACAAATTTTGATATCAAATGATATTGAAAACCTAAAATCTTTAGGCTAGATTCACAATCCTTAATCAAATTATATGTAACCATTATACAACTTGAAGTAATTTAATGGATTTGTTACATCATTAGTTAGTGATGTTGATGTAAGAAAAAATAATTTGATACCTTACCACAATACACAAATACTCAAGAACATTATAAATATAACATTTAATTGTAGCAACCAAAATGATTATCTTAAACCAATGCACCTCTATAGTTAAAATCAACTTTTTCTTTAAATTAAAATCAACTTTTAGTTTAAAGAAAAATATTACGCACTTATCTTAGAAATTCAAACACACCTTAAAAGAAAATATCAAAGTATTTTATTTCATCAAAATTCTTCATTCTTCTTCAAAAATTATATATATATATATATATATATATATATATATATATATATATATATATATATAAAAAAATAAAAAAAATAAAAAAAAAAAAAAAAAAAAAAATAATA
>CANYBF010363643.1:0-16171 GCA_948192965.1 Dalechampia spathulata
ATATTCTTCTATCAGTCCTTCATGCATATTCAATTTTATAAAACATCTTTTCATATGTTTCTACCATTTCTCTATAAATTCCATATCATATGGAATTTCTCTATTCATAATGCACTTTTCATTATAATCATCAAGCTATCATATTTATATATCATATTCGATTCATGCATTTCATGCATTCATCAATCATTCATTGTCACATATTTATAAAATAAATGCATATCATGAGGCTATGAAAATCAGGATGTGACAAAAATAATCTTGAAATCTAAACCAATATTTTCTTTAAATATTACTTTGGATTCCTCTTTAAGTTTACAAGAAGTTACCATGTTTTTGAAAGCACATAAACATTTACAATAGCATCAAGCAATGTTTATAGAATATGATGCTCTTATTTAAATTCATACTTGGGAGCTTATCCAAAACATACTATGGTAAATATTATTAGCTCAAAGTGGGTATACAAGGCAAAATTAAGGTCTATTGGTTCTCTTGAACATTATAATGCAAAAATTGGTTGCCTAGGGATCTATACAAAAATAGGGTATCAATTATGATTAGACATATAGTCTATTTGTTAAACTAGCAATGATCCATACAGTTCTTTCTTTGGCAACTTTAAATAATTGACATATCCGTTAAATCAATGTTAAGAACATTTTTACATGGTATTTTACATGAGAAGCCATATATGATGTAGCCTAAGGGGTTTATTAATCATGATCATCTTGATTATTTTTGTAACTTGAACAAGGACATTAAGTTAGCTTATATGTCATGATACATAAGTTGTTTAATCACCCCAACTGCTACTTAGGCCTTATTTGACTATCATAACCTAATTTTATATTATAAAAAGATATAATTTCACCTCCTCTCATCTTCTTCGCATCCTTTTACAGAAAAGAAGTGAAAAATTTGAAGCTTACATAAGTAAGAGGATTCAAATTTTGAAGAATAAGATCATAGAATTTGAATTAACATATCCTTTCATCTCTTTCTCTTTTTGCTTTTGTTTCTATTAGTCTCTAAAATGGTTGTTTGTAATATTGATTACTAAATAATCCTTTTAATTTATGTTGATAGTTTGGAGATCCTCTAAGTTAGGGATTGAAAAGTTTGCTACAACTTTTCAGATAGTCAAGAACAAAGGAGATCGGCAAACATATAAGCATTACTTCATCTTTTACCATATCCTCTCTAGTTTTCAATGATTATCGATTACAAATATCCTTGAAAATGTATGTTTACAAAAAATATTAAAATGATTTTACTACCATTAATCACATTTTTAACCAACATATAAATACATATGGATGTTATATGCTTGTTGCTTAATAATTCATGTTATGGAAGACTTTGGTAAAATGTAATTGTTAAATTAATTGTTATTATTGATTATTATTAGATCATGGAAAATTATAAGTGTCTAATGAACATGTTAAAATGATATACTTGAATGGATTATTGCTTCCTATTTGAATTCAGATTATATAGTCATATACATGGTTTGGGTTATATCAATACATATCATGAAGCTTCTAGTCAATCTATTATTTGATCCAAGTCTTTTGTATTTTTTAATAAGCATACTCTATAATAGATTAAGATAGACATTATAACTTTTCTAAATATGAGGAACTTAACCATAATCAAAAGTATTTAGGGTTACCATATATCTAGGGTAGATCAAAAACATAAAATTTGAAATTTATTAGAACTCGTATACTACAAAAGGATCAAGGTTGGAAATTTAATCTTTATTTCATATGGGAAAAGAAATCTTGATCAAATTAATCCTCATCCATTCCTATGTACATTATGAGTTAGTTTCAATTTATGAAAAGGCTTTTGTAATTCCATTAATAACATTCTTTCTAGATTCTAGTAGAGAACCAACATAAATGGGAATTCATTAGCTCTAATTAGTTGGACCTATATATTAAAATCTAAGATAGTTGAAGGTTTGGTATTTAGGGATTTTGAAAGCTTTAACATTGTTTTGCTAGTAAAAAGTTGTTAAAGGCTTATCGATCATTAAGATTCTTTGATTTATCATGTTTATAAAGCCATATATTTTCCTACAGATGACTTTTGGGATGTAGTAAAGGTGTTTAATTCTTGTAAAGGTTGGTCTAGTTTACTAGAGGGTAGAAAATTACTAGTAAAGGGTTTCTGGTACAATGTTGGAAATGGTTTAACTATCTGAATTTAAGAAGATCCATGGATTTTTCTCTACTTTAAAATTAAAACAACAAAACCTCTAAATTCAAATTTGTATATGATCTATCAATTGTTTGATAAACATACTAGAAGGTGGAAAGAAGACTTGCTAGATCAATTATTTTATTTTGATGAGAAATAAGCCATTTTACAAATTCCAATTGGAAGCATGGATCATTTGGATAAACCAATTTGACATTTTGATAGGAGTAGATTCATGGTTAAATCGGTTTAGCATTTTCTTACTCATTTTCAAGGGTCCCAATTACAAGGATCAAAACCTTCATCCTCCGCATTGATAGATAATATCATATCGAGGAACTTATGGAGGGTTAAATTTCAGCTCAAGGTAAGAATATTTCTTTGAAAAGCACTTTTAAATGCTCTTCCCATTTAGGTTAAATTAGCAAACATTAATACTAACATATCCCCTTTATGTAACATTTATCAATCGGGAGTGGAAATTGTTGAACACTTGTTATATTTTTTATGAACATGCTAGGTTCAGTTGGTTTGCATCACCCTTGAGTTACAAGGCATATCTTATTGGTTTTGCAAATTTTAGTCATTGGCTTAATGATATATTAGAGAATTTAATTCCTGCTAAGGAAGACAATTTAATTGGAAGCATAGCTAATTTATGTTTGATGATATGGAAGAGCATAAATAATTTCATTTTTGTAGATCTTAAGCCTAATCCGACCGTTATAGCAAAACAGCTGTAATTGTAATACAATGCATTGGGTCTGTTCTTAAATTCAATTATGATGCAACACTATTGCAGGATTCCAAATGCAAGATTGTCAATTGTTTATAGGAATTTTGATGGAAAGATCATAGACAAAGATGTGCGTCCGTTAAACGTTTTATCTTCAGTATTAATGACGAAAGCAGTCATTTTTGTTAGCTACGAATCTAGCTATTTCTGTAAGTGCCATTAATTGTATCTTCGAATCCAAGCTCTTGATCGACATGTTGCATACAAAGATTCTTACGATGGATTGGGAAGTCAAGCTATAATTTCATGCATTTTTCTAAGTGTTAGATTGTTTACCCCCTATCTGGATTCGTACTCCTAAGGATTTCTGCTGATCTTTCTGGTTAATATATTTTGCTCTTTGTTCAAAATAACATGTACAGCTTTCAGATCAAATCCAGCTCTCCAACTTGACCTAAATCAAATTGTTTGTAAAAGATTAGTCTTTTAGTATACCAAACATGTAGTCAGGCCCTCCAATGTGAATATTGGCTGAATCTGGTTCACCATATCCAATCATCCCATTACGAGGAAACTAACCCCAACACCCTCAGATTCTTTTCACGTATCCTAAAAGAAAGTCTTGGTCCAGATTATTTGAACTAATTCTTTTGTACAAAATATTAATTTGCACTAACAAATTCTCATTGATATTTCCATGTAAAAACTTCAAAATTCATTTAAATTAAATACACTTATTTAAGATTTATAAACGAATTCCGTAAAATTTATTGAATTCATTTAAATCGAGCACTAACTGAGATAAAAGTAGAAACCTGCCTAGATTGGCAGACCTCAACACCAGATGGGAAAGCATTTTAAAATGAAGAGCACAAGAAAATCAAAGATTGTAAAAAGTGAGTTTTCAAATGTCAACTGCGCATCATGAACGAAGCCATTCATATATATTCAGAATCCCGTCCAACTCTAGGAGCTAAGAAACGCCATGAAGAACCACTTCAAGAAAGCAAAAAACTTTGAAATGCTTTCAGTATATGTATATATAAATATATATTATCACCAATTGATTCGTCCAGTAGCATAACTCATTGCAATGCAGAGCGAGGAATACGAGGTCGAACAGGCGTCTTTGATGGACTCACCCTGCATGCATATCATTGACTTGGAAACTTCAACATCTTTCTAAAAAGTAAAATTAAAAGCCGAATCAATGACAAGTTCTTCCATAACTACCTTATTGGCAAAGATCCCAGAACTGCACCACTACAACTAAGAGCTAAGATTGCACTTCCAGCCTGCAAGAATTAGGAATCAAACACATTACTTGCGGACATGAGAGCTTGAGAAACTCCACGCAGCGCTCTCAGGTTCAACAGTGTAATTCATACATGATGTCTAGAAGTCAAGGACAGAATATGTTAATATTCACAATTCCAGGAGGTTACAATTTCATTATCTGGTGATAATTGCCTCAACATCTAAAGTAATTCCAATCCAATATAACCTGTCTGAGAGAAGCGCATAATTGTCTTCATATGAAGGAGGAAATATGCAACTCAAGGTTTACTCATGGTCATCTTCTCCGTATAAGACATCGTATAATTGTATTAACCAATGAAAACAACAGTGAAATTTTCCCAACTCATTTTCATAATCTAAAATATAGTCGGTCCATAGAGTTGAATATGATGCTCCCCAATTCAAACACAGATAAAGCACCATGATGGATATTGAAGCAAAGACAAGTAAAGGAAAAAGGATAAAAGAATCTCCACAAACCACCTTACCAAAATTTATTTTTAAAAATAAATTACAAAAAGTTGGCAACATTCTCCTGCTTTAGTGAATTTATGTTCAGTTCCTGTATCCAATGCATTCCCTCCTAGCCCACAATTTCATTCAAGTAGATCCTCTTACATTTAGAGAAAGGAAATAAAAAAAGGAATCATTTCCTCCTAGCAGAGAAGGGGCATGTTATTAGACAAATCGAATGCATCTCCTGATACGTGTTCAATGATTTCATTAATCAATATATACATGTTATTTCATGATTGATTAACAGCCTCTTCAATCATCCAACCATTCACTGAGAAGTATGATGATAAAGACGAAATATGTAGCCAAAAGAGATGGAGTAATGGGCATTCTCTCAAACGATATATTTACATATAGTGTAACAGAGCAATGCAAGGATCCAACAGTAAATTAATGCCAATAAGACGATTATTGATCAAGAGAAATAGCCCCAAAACAATGTTCTCCAGGCAACACTGAACACAAGGAGGCATCTGTTAGAGACTTAAGTGATCCAAGAAACATGCATCAGAATGTCTTTCATCAATAACTAAGCATATTCCAAATCAAAGATCAGAGGCAACAAAAGAATTAGCAAGTCCTACTGCCTTGTTAAGCAAATCTTGACAATCATCCAACCAACTCATGAGTTAATTGAGATTGGCTCGGAAAACAATTGAAATTATCACATCAATAATCAAGTTTTTCAAGCTTAACTAAGTTTCAAACTACAAAAAATTAGATACAAATTCAAGCAAAAAGCCCAGGGTGGACTACGTAACAGTTCAAGCTAATCAAAACCTTTCAAATTCAAGCAAAGATTTCTGAAACAAGTATATCAGTTAACCCTAGAAAAGAAAAACAAAAAAACAAACTCTCTCCACTGCCACGGTAGGAAGGATCTCGCGGGTGGTGGTTGGCCTTTTGGCTGGCCACCATCCATAATATTTACCGGGCCCTTTTCCCTTCATCTATCTTTCACCCTAGATCTACCCATTTTTCATTATTTCATAATAAAAGGAAAAAGGATAAAAGAATCTCCGCAAACCATCTTCCGGTGTGGTTTTTCTTGTTTTTATATTAGACTTTAGATCCAGTCCCTTACTAGTGTTTTCTATTTTATTTTAAACCAAATCTGAGATTCTTGTCCTTAGATCTTGGTGAGTTGAAGTTCATCCTTTAGTGTTTTGATGTTAAATCATCAAAATTAATTTTGTCCAGTAGAAATTCTTCTTAGTCAAGGTTGCTCTAACCCCTCAATGGTGATGATGATATGAACTCCACAAAGAGGCAGACTACAACAGAATTTTTATATATGGATTTAGAAGTTTTTAGACTGCAACAATTGAAAGTTTCTTCCATGAATGTCTATCATTGTTGTTATGTTCTTGTACACCACTTGTACTGTTATGTATTAATTTTGATTCATGGATGTACTCAAACTTCTCAGTCATGAAGTTCATTTGTGATAAAAAAAAAAAAATGATACAATGTAAAAGTTGTGGACCTTGAGAGTATGGACCACAGTCACATCAATTATTATATAAGCAGAGCTGGAATGCCAACTCAAATAAATTTTTAATTAATTTATGCTAAGATCTTAATCTACCACACATCTCACTCTATGTACTTTATCCATGTGAGATCTTATTCTCCAACAGTTTCTAGATAATCAAACCAATGATAGACGCAGCAGCAGTTTAATGCAAAGCAATTGAATCATTCAGTGAAGAAAGAACTCGTCAAACTGACATTGATAATTTTTGAAAGAAAGGTAAGAATTGACTGTTAAAAGGTAGAGTTTAAGAGTCCATTAACAATGTTGAACTTTGTAAAGATTCGTACTGGGCTTCCACCAACTAATTACTATAATTAGTCATTTGGGTAGTTAGTTAACCCTTACAACTTATTTACCATTTGAATGCTTCGGTCACTCAGATGTGGGACTCTAGGAACTCACCCTCAAGTTAAGCTAGGTTAGGTTCAAAAAAGTACATTAAGTTTCATTTTGACTCCTAATTATTACTTGACAGGAGCATTAGAACTAGACTTCCGACCAGAAAGCCAAGAGATTTAGAAACCAAGTTTAGATCTGCTATAATACAAAATAACTTTTGAAAGAAGGATAAGAGTTAACAACTAAAAATGAGTACAATTTATAGCCCATTGACTATGTCGGACTTTGTAGCAGGTGAGTTTTACCAACTGTAACCAAATGACTTCAACTAGTGACTCAGGTATTTGGACCTTACCATCTATTAACCTTTTGAACAAGTCTTCACTCACTTTAGATGAGTGATTCTAAGAAATTCCTTTAACTAGCTTTTGGTTTTCAGTTCTAGTTATCATTTGAAATATTTATAAAATGGTCCCTCTGAAATGCAATAACAACTCACACTGAGCTGCTAGAATCCCATATCTAGAGCAAGTGTTCAGAAGGTTTAGAAATTGTATGGACCATTCAATAGTCAGTTCTTATGTTTCTTTCAACAGACCTCAAGTGAAAATATTAAAATATATTTATATTAAAACTTCTTTATCAGTCTGGAACCGCACTTATTGTGCATGAGAAGGGAAAACCCCAATCTAAGAAAGAGTTGATGCACCACTCTTGCTCTAGACAAAATTTTCTTTCTTCTAAAACAAATACATCTTTAACAATAGAATTTCAAATGATATGATCACGCGCCAAAATTGTTACACTTAATAGGCAATGTAAACCAAAGAAAGGAACTTGTTTACACCACTTTAATTTTATAGATGAGATGTTGCAACTCTTGAATCTAAACCGCAGAAAAAATACATGTGCATGGTATATGCTGTTCAAGCAGACAAATTAACAAAAGAAATGGTAAGATCCAAACTGGTGTACTCACCATTGTGAACTCCACAAAAGCAATGCGAGTTGAATGATGATAGTCTCCCAGAAGCCTCAAGCGTTGAACCTTTCCAAGAAAAATTTAATAAGAAATACAAAATAAGTCTATTTGCAGCTTTAAGTAACAATGCACTATGCATAAGTACCTCTCCACAAAAATATTCAAAGAAGAGCCTGACATCCGCCTGAGTAACCTACATCAATAGTACAAAAGAGAATCAGGAAAGGAAGAAGGAAAGAGCTTCCATATATTGCCCTTGAAACGATAAAATCATTGTTAATACATGCAATTCAATCATTACCTTCTTGTCAATATTTGTACAGTAAACAGTCCTGGCACACATCTCACGCTCATCTTCAGACTGCCCAAGTACAACCAAAATAACATTAGAGAGCCAAACATTAATACCAAAACTTATAAATATAAAAGGAAGTTTAAGTACAATCTAACGATTTTGTTGCTAAAAGAGATAACGTATGGAATTGTTAATTGTACAGAAAGTCTCACTCTTGGCAAAAATGTAGGATTAACAGGAGCAATTGCAGTTTTGGAAGGCAACACCCTGAGAGGGGAAAAACCAAGCACACTCCCAGATAAATTTAATGAAGCTCTGGCCCCATCTGCAAATACATTATTGCTTATTTAGCACGTGTTGTAGGCACATTACTAACCAATTAACATGAGTTCTTCATGGAGTATGGAATATGAGATTTTGACATTACCTTCATCTGTAAACTCTATAAATGCAAATCGAAGAACAGAATTAGGATCACCACATATACGACAATCAACCACCTTTGTTCCACAGAGAGAAAAAAAGGTAGTAAATACGCTGGGAACAATATCCATCATTAAAAACTAACTACGAACATGAGATAAACATAGCCAGATACCTGTCCACAATGAACAAAGAGGCCAGCAAGCTGCTCTTCGGTAACCTGCATATAAAACAAGAAGAAACAATGATCCCATGATTAGTGTGTACCGTGTAAGAACATAAACAAAAATAGAAAGAAAAAGAACTAACAAGATACGGAAAACAGACGGATGCGAGTTTTACCTGTTGGTCGATATCAGACACATAAACTGTCCTCCTGATTACCTCCTCACGCTGAGCCATATTAGTTCTAGTGTTCATCCTTCGCCTTCCTTGATTGAAGCTATTCTTCTTCTGCCACGATAAACAAGTACCACAAGAATATTCAAAAGCCAATCATACTTGATTTCATTACAAAGCAAGCATTCCCATAGCTCAACACCAATGATTAAAACCTAGTTAACCAGTTCTGCACCTGCATTTTCTCGGGCCCAAAAGAAAACTAAACTAAAACCACAACAAAAAAATTGAAATAGGAAAATCACAAAACATACCCTTTTAATGACATTTCCATTTGCATTCCCCTGATTAGTTTGAACTGCAAAATTGTTAGCATAGCCGAATCCGTTACCCAGATAACCGTGATTGGTAACAAGTGATGGAGGGACGAACTCTTGAGCCATTGGATTCAACTTAGACAAAATCTCTACCAAATCACTCATATCGTTCAACCCATTATTATTAGAATTAGCCTTTTGAATCCGATGATTGGCGTCAAACCCAGCACCACCACCATTAACGACAATCTGCATCTGGGTCCCGTTAATTGCACTCTCCTGAAGCTCACACTTGCTGTGATTATCAACAGTCAGATCATAATCACCATCATAATCATCAGCGTCTTTTGATTCGTTAGTGTTGATTGCCACAGATTCATTACTGGGTTTTGATCTTTCAAGATCATTCGAGTCCGACGATACTACAGTTACAGTAGTGTCATAATTTTGACCAGAAGTTCCGTTCTTGGCTCCAGCATTTTCAGCAACAGCCATGATCAACCACAAACCGAGCACACAACTTCTCTACCAAATATAAATGCAAAAAGATCTCTTCTCAAGATTTTCCCTGCAAAATTATATAATTTTTTATTATAAGAAACAAAAAATAATATATTTAAACAACTCAGAACGAAATAAATATATATATTATTTCCCTTTTTGTTAAATAGCATATGCATACCTGCCTTATCTAAGATTCCATTAATTTCAAATAGAAACAAAAAAAACTAAAAAAGCAAAAATGGAATTCGTCTGTGCTATAATATAAACAAAGAAAAAAGCTCGACTACGCAATCTTGATAGAGAGAAGAAGAGATGCTATTTCTAAATGAAAGATGCCATTGCCAACGTTGCTTTTCTTGTATTTGTTATTATACAAGTGTTTAACGTGACTATTAATTATTTATCTAAATAATACATAAAACAATTAATAAATTTATATTTTATTACCATTGCTAAAGAAACTTTATAAATAAAGCTCAAAATCACAACTTGTTTACTTCAAATCTAACTAAATCTAACTGGATTAATGGTCTAGTTTTAGATTTTTGATTTCAACAATCATCAAATCTATATATATTTTATATGTTTTTAATTTGTAATATATTTAATAAATATTTTTTTATTTTTAATCATCATTAATTATTAATCTACATATGAAATTAGTTTTAAAATTAATCATATAAGGATAATAGTGATATTTGGTTGGAAAAAGCTTATAATAAAGTTTAAATCGAAAAAATTGAATCAATTTAAAAATTTAAAATCTAAAGAAATTTAATTAATTTAATTTTTTAAAATTAAAATTTCTAATTTAAAAAGATTGAAAAATAAGGTAAAAATAATTTAATTTGATTTATGAATTTTAATTTTCAAAATTTCAATTTAAAAATTAAATTGGACGAAACTCTCCGAGAGAAAATAAACTAAAATCAATATAAAAAAATGGAATTCCATCAACAAAAACGTGCTCAAATAATTGCGATTCACCAGCTAACTAAAACATACAATTTGATATTTAATTTATGAATAAAGGCGTGCCCGAACAATCATGACTGCTTCAATTTACAGATATGAATGGGTTGAATTTACTATTATTCATATGAAAAATAATTTATAAAACTTTTACTTATAAATAATTTTTGGTATTAAATTTGTTGACCCTTATAAACTATTTAACCCTTCAAATTTCTAGATTCAAATAAAAGTTTATTGTCATATTGGAAATAAAATATATTCATAACTTTGCGTAACTTTTGTTGATTTCATCTTCACATATGATTTGAAATATGATATTTGTAATTATGTTGACTTCATATATAGACTGGACAGATTCTTTGTGTTGTTTCAAAAAAAATAAAAAATATTTTGTTAAATTATTCATAAATATTAATATTTTTTTTTATATTTCTCACATTTTTTTCTAAAAAATGAATCAAAAACATTAATGCTATGAAGAAAAAAAGAAAACACCTAAAAAATCGATTAAAACTGTATAAACAATTTCTCAACAAAATCTAATAAACTAAAACAAGGACTACACACAAAATATGCATTTCGTAACTATTTATTAATTATATAATTAAAATATAATATTTTATAAATAATATTTATAATTAAGATTTA
Source organism: Dalechampia spathulata (assembly GCA_948192965.1). Classification (NCBI taxonomy): domain Eukaryota; kingdom Viridiplantae; phylum Streptophyta; class Magnoliopsida; order Malpighiales; family Euphorbiaceae; genus Dalechampia; species Dalechampia spathulata. The sequence continues at coordinate 11,119 of CANYBF010363643.1, forward strand.
TATTTATATAAAAATAAAAAAATATTTATTAATTTAATTATTAATATAAAATCATAATTATTATTAATTTTTTATTTTTAAATAAAAATAAAAATAATTTATTTTATAATCTATATTTATTAAACTTGTTTAAAACTAGATTAAATTCATTTGAATTGTTTGACTTAAACTCACTTCACTTAATTATAAGTGAGTTAAATCTAAAGAAGTTAAAATTCAGCTCAACTTGATTTGTTCACACCCCTGCTATTAACAAAAATCATATAAAATAATATACAAAGTGTATTTTTTATCAATGTAAATATATAACTAATTTTATAATTAATATTTAAAATTAAATAAATTAATTATAATTAGGAATGAATAAGTGAATATTACTCTAATTAGTGCATAGATAGAAAAGATCGTTTTAGTGGTAATGTTAATTTGATCTTTTTATTTTTTCATTTTTAAAGTAATTTTAAAAAATTACAAAGAATAGTAAAAGAAGGTAAACATCTAATAGTACAACCTGAGCAAGCATAAAATATTATTTAATTAAGCATGCTATCTTTTTTTGATATGAAAATCAAAATGGTGTCATTTTATTGGTTCAAAGATTATGTTCTTATTTGTTCAAAAATAAAAGAGCACTCAAGGGGAAAAGAAAAACAAAAAGAAGTGGCAATTTTGTTATTTTTTATTTTACATAACTAACCTTCACAAAATAATAAATTTTCACTTATTATTTTATCATTTTTATGATTGGTGGAGGGCATTTTTGATAAATTAATGTATAGTGCTAAAATCAATTTGGATTTACTATTCAAATGGACAATAAAAAATTATTATTCACTTTTGTGTATTTTATAGATGTTAGACCTCTGAATATAATTGCTTAAAATTAAAATAAATGGAATAATATATTTTTTATTTCAGCAATACAATACTTTTCTTACAAACTTGTAATTCTTATATATACTCAAATCAAATAAAAAGTTTTAGGTTACCATAAAAATCTATATATATATTTTTCAACAATGAAATAATTTCTTTGTTTACTTAGAATTTTGTATGTTAGAAGATTTTTTTATTCATAAATATTTAGCCATTCAAAATAAAAAGTTAAAATTATCCATTTTATTATGATATTATCATTTTTTAATATATATTTATTCAAACTACATAAAACTTACCAATTTGCATGTTAAATTATTTAAAAGGTATTTTAGTAAAATAATATAATAATATATGATTGTGTTTACAATTAATAGTGTAGGGAAAAAGTAATTCAAAAATATGTTTTACACCTTAAAAGGGTTTCCAACAATAATTCAAGATCATTAAGCAAATTTATACTATAGTATAAAAGAAAATGAAGCATCACAATTCATTTATGCATTGTTTCTCAATTGATTTAATCATTATGCTCTTAATAATTTTATCCTCAATTTTTTCTCATTAGTCTAGCTAGTAATCCTAAAACAACATTTTTTGATGGCAATCTTAAATCTGTCATTCACTTTCCTCTCTTACCTCTCTTTTACTCACGTCTTTTGTGTCATATCCCTTTTTCTCGTCAATTTCATTTGCTTTTTTTTCAGTATTTCATTACATTGGTTGATTCAATTATTCTTCCTTCTTCATGCTTCAATTTTTCATTATTTAAACACCAAGATAATATCCTTTAATTCTTCAAAAAGAAAAACTGCAGGCTTTTTGAATATTATGTATAGGTCCCTTTAAGATTTTTTGAAAAAGGGCTAAGGTTTCAATCAATGCCTATTATTTCATTAGCATAAGCTCTTCATAATAAATTCTAAGGAAAGATCATTTGCTAGTAATGTCACATCCTCAATTTAGCATCCACTATGCATTCATGAATACGTATTTCAACTGTGTAACATGCTCTCGTAGCATGATTATTAATTCTCTATTAAGAAAATCAATAATTATCCTACAAAGGATTCCATACATTTATGATTAAGTATGAACATTTTTTTAATATATAAAATCATGCATACAATCCCTTAATTATATTCGATCCATTATCATACTATCATAATTTCAAGCATCATCATATTTAAGATACACACATCATTGTTTTACTTATATAGGGATCATCACAATCATTATCAATATAATTAATAATACCGTCAATTATTGTTAGACATAATTTTAATTACTGCGAAATACTTTATTTAGATGTTGCACGATTATTGCGGAATAGAAGTCCGTTGAAAATCAAATCAAACCATTTACCAAAAAGCTTAGTTGAAATGTCCATCTACTGCCATTAACGTTCTTGCTCCCTGGATTTACTTGTTCCTACGTTTATCAATTGACAAACATTGACTATAAAACTCAATGATGCTAATATATTATATAATGTAAACATAACAATTAAATGTTATCATAAACAATTTCATTGACATATTCATGATATAATAATACATATAATATCAATTATCTATAATGCATTATTTAATATATCAGTAAATGTATATCATATGTCATTTTTATCTTTATAAAAATATTCTTACCAACATCCAATACTAACACTTTAATATTCATTAATTGTTTATGACTATGCTCCTTATCATTAATATCTTTATCAATACCATTATTCCCTCCATCAAAGTCATTTTTATCATATCATTATTATTAAAATTATATTATGAATGTTATGGCATGTATGTTATGTTTAACATTTATTTGCATGAGTATAAAACATCATACCATTTGTATCAATATCATACTTTCATGAAAAATGCTTATTTATAAGAATGCATTCATGTAATGTATTTTCCCTCATATTTTTCTGTATCATTTCATATCATATCATTAACTTTATATATGCATATCGTATTGGAATTTCTTTCCATTTCATATGGTTCAATATATTAAGAACCACTTCATAATCTTTTCATAAATTTCATATTCATTATCCTTCCATTTTATTTTTAAGAATTTCATTTTATAATATCCAATACCATTCATATAATCGTTTTTCTTTTCATTTATTTATTTTTCACCTTCCTTATTTCTCCATGTCATGATATGCCATATTTCATGATAAATGCAATGATGTTTATGACATGTTGATTATATATATATATATATATATATATATATATATATCATTATATCATTATTAATTTTGTAATACTATTATATTACCATACCATCACCTTTTTGATCATTTAATGATCTAGGACTTTCAAACTAATTAGCACAAACCTGGGATGTCCTTCCCTTTGTTTAATTCATTTGGTGATACGTGAAGATTATCCACAGAATTACCTAATCATAATGCAATGTTCATCTTTTATTAATATATTCTATTGCATCATTAATCATTCTTATAATTATATACCAATGTACTAATCAATCGCATATCAATGTCATTCATTTATCACATCATAGCATTATATAAATAATCATGTTACTATTCATAATTGCATCAATTGTTTAAATTTGTTTTCTAATTAATAATCATATCATTGAAACTGCACTTTTTAAACCTTTTAATAATATAAAACCTTCTTTTAAATTAGTTCTCAATCAATTAATCTAAACAATAGTATCATATTTAATTATATCTTTATCTTATCCTTATTTAATTAACCTATTTAGTATTATCAGTCAATAATAACTTATTCAGTATACCTCTTTTAAAATTATGTTTTGTTACAAAATAAATCCAGCGATGTCTTAAGATTCTGTCATTATTAATCTCTATCATAATTTATTAGAGAATAATCATATTCCTGTTTATATTCAAATTATGTTATCAATTAATTACTTAATAACTTAATAATTAATATGTTACTATTGATTTACAAAACTGTCATTATCTTAGTACTGTTAATTTAATATTATAACTTAACCAGATTCCAATTATTAATCATATCTATAGTTTACTAAAAACAGTTATTGTCAAAAGCATAATATTAAAACAATTGATATCAAATTCATTTAACTTCTCAGTTCTCCTTTTTTTCTTAAATCAATCCTGCTATCAATATATATTGAACTTTGCTATTACTAATTCACATCAAAACTATTTGAAATTATAATGTTTCTGCTTATATTCACTTTTAACTAACATTGTCTTATAATCAGTTAACAATTTAACTAATAACATTACTTAAATATCTTTTTGTCATTATACTTAATCACATGTCTAATAATGCTTAATATAACTGTTTATTACCTATTTATTTAATACTTCCATTAACATCATCATATCATATGCTATTTGCCTTAACTTGTTTATTAACCATCACTTAATTATTATCTTATATCATCTAGTCAACTTATATACTTCACTTAATCAATTCCATATTATACATATATCATCCATCATTAACCTTATTAATTAAATATCCAGTGAAATTATATAAGTATAAACATCATATAAATCATATGTCTATGAACTCATAGTTCATTGTTATCCTTGTTTTAATGCTTACTTAGAATCTCATTTAAAACTATATCATATCATTCATTTATTTACTTATTAACCTACTTAATAACATATATTGTATCCATTTAAATGATCATTGAAATTCTTGGTATAAGTATATCTCAAATAATAATTATTCCAGTATATTTCTCTTTTTCAACTTTACTTCTGTCAACAAATTAAATTCTTAATTAATCTTATCATACCACTAATTAACCAATTCATTTAACTCTTAATCATTATTTATCATACTTAATAAGCTTTCTAGTTCTTATTTATAATTTATCACAAGTCCTCTTAACATATCTTAAGTCATATTTCATTACATCCTTTAGTTTGGTCAACATGCTTTAACTTAATCAACCAATTTATGCCATTTATTTATAACCTTATTAAACCTTTCAAATCCACTTAATATGTTTAATTCATAACTCTTAAGTCATATACACTTAAAATGATATTTAGCCTTAAAACATCAAATTAACTTATCTTAAGCTTTAATTTCATCATTAACTTTCTATTTTTAGTAAATTATCTTTAAAATCATATTTAAACGTACCAACCATTAAAATGTTGCTTGAATGTTTTGGCCAAAGTGAAAAACTC
>CANYBF010363649.1:0-11117 GCA_948192965.1 Dalechampia spathulata
CCTATGTTGATTCTCCAAGCCACTTGAAGTTTTCCAATCCGATTCCAACGTTAGGGAATGATGAAAGCGGTCCAAATTCTAAGTATTCCAAATTAAATTAACCTAAGTCTATTGATTTAGTGCCAATTGATTAATCCTAGAGGTTTAGGATTATTGGAATTAGGGTTTTGAAGTGCTAAATCGCGTCTGACGGCTGACGGCTACCTAGGGATTAGGGTTTTTTCTCAAAGTGCGAACCTCTTTGCCAAATGGCCGAATTAGGGTTTAATTGGTGTCTGAGGGAACTTACCCAATCAGGTAAGTTAAGGAGCCGAAACGGGTAAGTTACTTACCCGATCGGGTAAGAAACATACCCTATTCGCTCCTAAAACTTACCCCAAATGGGTAAGTGCCCAAAATGTCAGAAATGCCCCTAAGGCAGCCTAACTTGAATCCTGGAATGCACTGGGACAAACCGAGATGCCTGTGAGGGCAAAACGACGAGGAGATAAGCTTGATTCATCCCAATCAATCCGACCGGTCCAAAATTAGGGTGCGACACATGCCATGTCGAATGCCACTTTCCACATATACCACTATGTCATGTCATGCATATGATATGTCTTTTTACTATATCATCACTTCACATGTCATACATATGTCATGTCATCCAAATGCTATATAACATTATATGTCATTTTATTTGCTATGTTATGCTCTACTTATCACTATAACATGCCTCGCTGTGTGCTTGCTATTACGATTTTGCTTATTTATTTGCTTAAGGCAATTAACTCTGACTATAATGGTAAAATCAATTTTGGAAACTCATAGAATAGATCTTCACCACTTGAATCCATCTCTGAAGGGTTTAACTTAGCACTCATGCTATGGGTTGATTGAACCAATTTGGAACCATCCAGTGGTGACTCCATTACGACTCTTTCGAGTCCATATCATTCCTCGAGGTAGCCCCTCGAGAAGTCCCTGCTTTCATTCCAAGTGCATCCTCGGTTCATGAGCCTTACAAGCCTCACTCTGAATGGCGGTAAAAATCATGCGCTCACAGTAGTACATATTTTAATTATTTAGAATTGAATTGCTTAGCAATTTTAATAAATCTTTTATATACATGGAAATATGATTAACTCACCCAAGAATCTGAACCTTCTTTTATTTGTAATTAGGTTATATTTACATTTACTATTACTATCAATATTAGATAAAGAAAATCTCAAGCTTTTCATACAATTTAATGGTATGTAACTTAAGTGTTCTCATGGGACTTAATTATTTCACCAAGGTTTATATCATATCCAATTTATATTCGTCATAAGGGGAGTGTTAAGATTATTCATATATACAAATTAAGATTAGCATGGACTTAGAAATAATAAATATATAAACATATGTTTAATATCAATATACTCAACTCATCCTTATATGTTAAAATGATATGAATTAACATAATATGATTGATTTCCATTTTAATAAAGTAATAGGTGAATATGTTCCAATGTTAATTTATATGTGCCTAGCCATGAAGATTGGTCAAACTTAAAGTATAAGCATATTGAAGTAAAATGTTTACTTCCTTAAGCATATCACCTTATGTACATGCCAAAGTATTGGTAACACTTAAGTTATATATGTAACTATAGTGCTTTCTCATAAGAAGTAATAATACTCTTAACATTCTTGAAAACCCACACAACTATACCACATACACACATTTAAAATGAGATCAAAGAATGGACAACTATGAAGTTAATTATTTCATAAACTTGTTGCCTAACATGATTATGAATCCCTCCATCCATAGTGCTAATTTATTGCATTCCATTAACAGAATCCTTCATGGTTAGCTGGTTATAAAATCATTGAATCCTTAATTAATGTTTACTGTTGAATCAAAACATTTCCCATATAATAGCTTAAAGATTTGTTTTATGAAGCTCACGACCAGGTTCAATATTTCAAGAAGAATTTGGTTCCTTCTCCATTCCTACATACACACACATACACACTCTTCTCCAACTTACATGTTGCTCAACTGTAAGTAATAAATTAGTTAAAACACATTAGTTGTTTATAAGATCTTTTATGGTTAAGTAATAAGCATCTCTAATTTATTCTTATGATAACAAGTATGTTGGGCTCGTATACTCTATACAGTTTCATTTTTCCAATCAATGTTCTTTTCTAGAATTCTTAACTCAGTCATAAGTAGCAAAGCTACATTAATAGCTCTATACACAAGGAATCAACACATCCATTAACTTCCTTCTTAAGCTAAATCCCTTCAAGATTATAATGAAAGATTCATCTCTCTCTTTAAAATGACCAATTTTTAAGATAACTTAAATCAACTCAAAGATGGCATTTTCATTTTTATCGTGTCCATTAGCATTCTTGTGTTCTTTTCTCATTAAATCCAAGGTTCATTAATCTAAATTTCCTAAATTATAAGCTACTAAAATCTAATGTGTTCACAGATGACTTCATGCTAATTCTACACCCTTCACATCACCATACTCACACATCTTTTATTAATTCAACTAAGGAATTACAATCCACTCCATTTTATCTTGGTTGAACATATAACACCAAGTTTCCAATGTAAAAAGAATATCTCTATTAGTGCTCACTTTCTTACACTTTTAAGCTACAATCTTAACATGTTACTTATGCCAACCTGGTTCTAAGAATACCATGATTGTAATACTTTTTTATTAATTCAAAAGTATTATGGTTGTATAAAAGAGTTACTCACTCATGAAGGAACCTGGTCCTAATATAGGTGTTATAGATTAGCTTGCATATGCCAACCAAAATTTTAATTTACAAATTTAAGTAAAAATTATTTTATTAGTAAGGGATAATGATATATTAGAAGAACAATAATATATAATTTTCATTAGGTTTAAAATGATGCTATATCTATGATGCTTTTCTTTTTGTATATTATATATGAATAAGTATATGATTCACTATGTTGAATTGATTTATGTGTGATCTATGCAAGTAAATTTAAGCTATATAAAATAAGTTAATACATTTAGTATTACGTGTAAGTAGCAAATTGGTAAAGAGTTCAATCATCATTTTAGTAAATATTATAATAATTTATGAATAAATATAAATTTATGAAATTAAATATGAGAGAATGGTGTGAGAATTTATGATAATGATATTGGTATCTACACCAATATGGTGAGTTAATGGAAGATATGAATGTATATTATTGTGTATGAATTTTTTATGTAAATTAAGTAACATGTAATTAATTATTTAAGGATATTTGTTATGTAAGATGCATTTTAGAGATGGAATGTTAATTAAATTAAATTACATGATATTAAATAAAATAAATCTTATTAATATTTATTTGCATTGGAATATTGTATGAATTTCAAAAGGAAAAAGTTTTATGAACTATTGAAACATTGATCTATGTAATATAATGAATGAATTTAGGACATTAGTTGAAAGGGATAAGTGATGATTGACCACTACAAAGAAAGATATCTATGTAGGAGGGTATTGGGTAGTGGATACTTAATCCAGAAGAATCCATCTTGTAAACCAAGTGAGAAGTTGAGGGTTATACACACGCATACACCTCAGAATCTTCTGAGTGATACTGGATTGACATACAAGGGAAAGAATTATTGTGTTTACAAGTAGGACATATAAATGTTAGGATGTAAAGAAGATCAACAAAGAAATTGAGCATGACATTTATATAGGTTGAGTTGATATTTCAGCTAAGGAATTGTTAACACTATATTTTTGCCCCCTACACAGGCTTGTTGGGTTGCCCCTTTTGGGCACATATTGTGACTTATTTCCTTATTGGGATGGCTTAATACAGGTTCCCATTACCAAGAGTAAGTTGCATACATGAATTATGCATAGTCATATGCCATGTGTCACTGTTCACTCCCCGTTTAGTCCATGCAAAATGGCTGCCCATCACAGATTTCCAGCACAGGCTGGCTAGGTTGCTCTTTTCAGGCAAGTATTGCGACTTGTTTCCTTATTAGGATGGCATAATACAAGTTCCCATTACCAAGAGTAAGTTGCATACATGAATTATGCATATTCATTTGCCATATGGGTACACTATTTACCCCCCACTTAGTCTGTGCAAAACGGCTGCCCACCATGGATTTCCAGCACATGTTTCCTAGATTGCCCCCCTTGAAGCACGTATTGCGACTTGTTTCCTTCTTGGGATGGCTTGATACAGGTTCCCATTCCTAAAAGTAAGTTGCATACATGAATTTTGCATATTCATTTACCATATGGGCACACCATTTGTCCATCATTTGGCTCGTGTAAGATGGCTGCCCACCATGGGTTTCCTACTAAAGGGGACTTTGTCCCACATTGCCAACCTAAGGGTGGCATACCTCCTAAGGCTACTATAAATACAAGGATAAGACTTCTTCTTACAACACATACAATATATCATATAAATGATACTCAAAATATTATACAAATGATATACATTTTAATTCTAAGACATTAAGCTCTAAGGATTAAAATAACTTAAGTAAAATTTAATTACGATTAATGACTAATTAATTTTACTAAAATCCTAAGCTTTTGAGAAATTTGGGGGAACAACTTCTAGCCCTAGTAAGTCATTTTTTTTCCTTCAACTTTTTTTTCAATTTAATTTAGCTTTATTGCCATGTTTAACATATTATCTTAATTTAGCTTTACTAACATGTTTAGCTTTTTACTATACCATGTCATATGCCATTATGTCATGTCATCATGTCACATTATATGCTAATATGCCATGTCACATGCCATGTCATATGCCATTATGCCATGTCATCATGCTATGTCATATGCTAATATGTCCTGTTACATGCCATGTTATATGCTAATATGTCATTTCACATGCCATATCATATGTTAATATGCCATGTCACATATCATGTCATATGCCATTATATCATGTCATCATGCCTTGTCATATGCTAATATGCCACATCGCATGTCATATGCCACTATGCCATGTCATTATGCCTTATCATATGCTAATATGCCATATCACATATCATATGCCATTATGCCATGTTATCATACCACATCACATGTTATACACCATTATGCCATGTCATCATGCCACATCACATGTCATATGCCATTATGTCATGTCATCATGCCACGTCACATGTTATATGCCATTATGCCACATCACATGTCATATGCCATTATGCTATGTCATCATGCCACATCATATGTCATATGCTATTATGCCATGTCATCATGCCACATGGCATTATACCATGTCATCATGCTATATACCACTATACCATGTCATCATGCCATATGCCACATCATCATATCACATGCCACATCACCATATCATATGCTATTATGTCATGTCACATGCCACATCATCATGTCATATGCTATTATGCCATGTCACATATCACATCATCATGTCATATGCTATTATGCCATGTCACATACAAATCATCATGTCATATGCTATTATGTCATGTCATATGCCATATCATCATGTCATATGCTATTATGCCATGTTAGCATATCGTATGCCACATCACCATGTTGTACCTTACATCCATCAGATTTCGGCTCTTGATTCATGCTTTTATATGGCATATAACTAATTAATAAAGTCCTAAATTTCATTTGCTATTAATGATTTTGCTTATTTATTTACATTTCATTCGTGTATTATCAACTCATGCAATCCGAGGAGGAAAATTTCCCAAGGAGGAGGAGACATTACTTAATGTCTTGGAATGTTGTATACAAGAAGATTTTATGTAACAGGATAGCATTATCCCTTATTTATTGTAATTTAGCTTTAAATTCCCTTATGTATTCCTTAATTCCTTGATCCTTTTCACTGGTCTTCCGAGAATTTTATTTCATGAATGGTTTATTATATTTGCTAAAATATATATGCCATATCATATCACATCATATCTCACATATCACATCACACACTTCTATGCCATGCCATGCATATATCATGCCATAATATATATTATCTCGTATACCAATGCAATCCAAATATGCCAATTCAACATGTCATACGTGTTATTTTCCATATTATATGCCAATATACTATACTAACTTGCCATGTCACATATCACACCATGATATATGTCATTATGCCATGCCAAGTCACATGTCACTATACCATGCCATGTCACATGCCATGCCATATGCCATGTCGTATGTCATGCCACATGCCATGTCGAATGCCAATTCACACACATATATCACTGTGCCATATCATGCATATGCCAGGTCACTTTTATTACAAGCATCATTATGCCATGTCATGCATATGCCATGGCATTTTTATTTTGTCATGTCTTACATATGCCACATCATTTTATTATATCATATCATGCATATGTCATGTCATTTTATTATGTCATCACTTCATATGTCATGCATATTCCATGTCATCCAAATGTCATATAGCATTATATGCCATTCTACATGCAACTATGCTATACTAAATAATATGTTGCATTGTGTGCTTACTTTTATACGCTCACTTGCTTGCCTACCTAGGATAATTAATTTTGACTATAATGGTAAAATTGATCTTAGAAACTCATAGAAATAGATCTTCACCACCCAAACACATCTCTGAAAGGGTTTAACTAGCACTCATGTTATGGGTTGGTTGAACTAATCCAGAACCATCCGATGGTGACTCCTTTGCAACTCTTTTGAGTCTGTATCATTCCTCAAGGTATCCCCTTAGGAAGTCCATGCTTTTGCTCTAAATGCATCCTCAATCCATGAGCCTTGCTCTGGGTGACAATAGAAATCGACGCTCATAGTGGCGGCTCCACTGGGGATGCATGGCAAAAGAGTGGTGGCATCTAAAAGTTTTCATATCAATTTTCCTATCATAGTCAGATTAATTATATGCATCACAACATAGTATTAAGTATGAACAAACACCACCCTTGTCCCGTATCAAGTTGGTGATTATGGGTGAGCGAGTACCTTGGACTCCATTCGACTCCTTGGAAAAGCAAATCTACCTTCAACACTCGCTACCTTGTACTAATGATCGTCGATGATTCCTAATGAATAAACGATAGGTATAGTCCTATATTGATGATTCCATTTGGTTGGATAGGTTATGGACAATGTGGCGGGGGACCTTAGCCTGTTCTTACCAGACTAAAGCCTATGTAGTTAACCTAACAACATTCCAAACTAGGACCCTTCATCGCATATTATGTGGATCTTTATCCTATCATATCAGTGGATTTACCTAAACCCGGCCTATTTTCCCTCTCTCATATTACTTTGCTAAGAGTCAGGATCCTTTCATGATTTTGTATGGTTACATACCTCATGCCTATTCCACGGGCATTCTCTTATCATAACAATATGATCATGCATGTATTGCTTTACTAAGAGTCAGAATCCTTTCATGATTCTGTATAGTTGCATACCTCATGCCTATTCCATGGGCATACTCTTAACAAAACAATATGATCATGCTCGTATTGCTTTGCTAAGAGTTGAGATCCTTTCATGATTCTGTATGGTTACACACCTTATGCCTATTCCACGGGCATTCTCTTATCATAATAATATGATCATGCACGTATTGCTCTGCTAAGAGTCAAAATCCTTTCATGATTCTGTATGGTTGCATGCCTCATGCCTATTCCATGGGCATACTATAAACATAACAATATGATCATGCCCATATTGCTCTGCTAAGAGTTAGAATCCTTTCATGATTCTGTATGGTTGCATACCTCATGCTTATTCAACGGGCATAGTCTTATCATAATAATATGATCATGCTCATATTGCTCTGCTAAGAGTTATAATCCTTTCATGATTCTGTATGGTTGCATAACCTCATGCCCATTCCATTGGCATTCTCTTATCATAGTAATATGACCAGGTCGAAATGCTATCAGTTTTTTACTGTAATCCCTCATATGATCGAGTATCGATCATCCCTTTTGCTTACCTTATTGATAGAATCATGCCTCGAGTTCCCAGTGTAACTCTGGGCTAATATCCCACCTATGAGATATTGAACTGACCAATTCTTATGCAGGTATAAGGGCGGCAAGGAGCGCTGATGTGTGCTACATGTTCACTAACCATTTTCACGTTTTCTATCCAAACACACATACATGCATACTTATGCAATTCTCTCTAATAAATTTCCTCTTACAGCCATAATGTTGGATGTTTCCTAGCATAGGTCATGCATACATCCTACGTGATGCATCACATGCATCCAACATATACACATGCTAATCAATTTTATTTCATAGCCATAATGTTAGATGTTTCCTAGCATAGGTCATGCATGCATCCTACGTGTCGTATCACGTGTACCATACATAATACCATATGCATACTCATGCATCCATGCTAACTCTCTTTATCATGTACAGACCATGTTAGACTCAAAGCCAGCTAGAAATGTCACATCTGCATCAGACACTCCTGCTTTAGTGTTAGATGATGCTTCACTTGCTGTTGTTCAAAAGCTCATTGATTAGTCGATGACCAAGCTCTTGAATAATGACTTCAAGACCCTCCTACAATAGCAGATTTGAGAGGCTCTCAGTCTTAGGGATTTCATTACCCCACTAACTCCTATGAAGGACAAAGGGAAAGGTGGCAACCTATATGATGTTGAGACTGATGATGAGGTCTTACTCCATATGCATGATGTTCATAAGTCTGAGACCTCTATCCTAGAGTAGAAGATAGAACAGCTGTAATCTATCATGAAGACCAAAGGCATGAGGTCTAATCTCAACTTTGATGAGTTCTTTGTCCGAGCTATCAAGGAGCTACCTACCAAGTTTAAGCTCCCAGATGTTCCCAAGTATAGTAGGATTAGGAATCCAAAAAATCATCTCAAGAATTACACCATGATGATGAGCACTACAGACCTGTTGGATGACCAAATAGTCTGACTCTTCTTCATCTTACTGGAGGGACCAGCGCTAGCCTGGTATCATAGTCTTAATAAGGCAACCATGGCCGAGTGAAAGCCTCTTTGTTCTACTTTTTATAAAAAAATATGGGTTCAAGTCCCGATTTGATGTAACTCTGATGGATCTTGAAATGGTTAAGTAGAAAACTAATGAATCTTTCATGGATTATTTTAGCCGATGGATGGATAAAGTTGCACTAGTCAGATATAAACCATCTGAATTAGATATGATCAATAAGCTTATTATGGGGTTACTACCACTCTACCAGGATAAGCTAAAGTATCAGATGTTCCATACCTTCAAGGACATATACTCTGTCGGCCAGCCAATTAAGCAGACCAAGGAGAAGAAAAAGGAGTCTTCCTTTCTAAAGCCCAAAACCACCATATATAGCTAAACATAACAAAAGTCCCACTACACCAATGCCCTACAAACACCAAACCCTATACTCTGAAACATTACCCTATCCCGGAGGTTCTCAGGTCTTGAAATGCCACTTTTCAAGGTTTTCAGGTGTCTCCTCAAAGCCAAACTCATCAAGCCACTTAAGCCAAACTTTAGAAGACCACCCCCAGAATTAGTGGACACCAAAACTAACTACCATTATCACCAGCATCACGACCACAACACTGATGACTATCACTCTCTTAGGCAGGTCATTCAGGATCTCATTGACTCTTATTGTCATGTCTTTTAGCTGTGTAACATGTTCCTGTAGAATGATTGTTAACTTTCTAACCGAGAAAGTTAATAATTATCCTACAAGGGATTCCATACATTCCATAAATTTTTTTTATAACTTACATGCAACTAATATTAATTCAATACATTGATCAATCCCAGGTTTTAACATAATATCATAGATAAGTTATCATATCATCAGAGTTTCAATATTCACACATTAATTTTTTACATATCTTTAGTTTTATCAAACTTACTTTATTTACTGCCAAAGCACTTTGTTTATGTAGTTGCACAATAGTTATTAAGTTGGAATTCTAAAGGAACTCAAACCATTTACCAATATTCTAGTGATGTCCAACTGCTTCAATGACGTTCTTGTTCTACGGCTTTACTTGGTCCTGCGTTTATCAATTGACAAACACTGAGTATAAAACTCAGTGGTACTAGTATAATAAATATAACAATTATCAAATAAATTCCAAATAATCATTTAACATATCAATCATATATCATATCTTTATCAAAAATGCATTGTTATCAATAATTACCTTTTAATTCACTATTCATGTTTTATTACTCGGCTGTATTATGCTTATGCACATTTACCATTTCATCATTTCACTTAACCATTCAAATGTCATTATCATCATGTATATAAATCGTACATATTTATAAGTATGCATTATGTTATGCATTTCTCCCTCATATCTGATCATATCATCAATACGCGCATTTACTGGGTCTTTCTTTTATATTTTATCGGTGGTACCATAATTTTAAATTCTCAATCAATACTTAATTTTTAAATTTCATTCTTATCATAACATAATCCTTTTAATTAAATTCCTATAGGAATTATAACATTTAACCCAGTGTAAAAACATTAAACATATTTATCATTTCAACTTTTCTTTCTTTCTTCCTTATGTCCTCATGTCATGCTATGTCATGTCTCATGATTAATGCATTATGAATATATCATGATTAATAAATGTAATAACATATTATGATCAAATTGTGTAATGCGATTGCATTACCAAATCATTGCCTCTTTGATCAATTAATGATCGAGGACTTCCATTCAAATTATGACAAACCTGGTATGTCCTTTCCTTTGTTAATATCCTTAGATGATTCGTGAAGATTATCCACTGATTTACCTAATTCAAAATTAATATTCATTCATTATTAATGTATTCTATTTAATTCATTAATCATTATTATAATTTTACTATTGTGTTAATTAAACATGCACATACTTATTTTATTCCTTTATCTTACTATACAAGAAATCATACTACTATTTACTACAGTAATTATTTTTCTAAAATATTTATCCTTTATTATATATATATTTTCTTAATTCAATCATAATATATATATATATATATATATATATATATATAATTTCTTCTTAATAGAATTATAATACTATAGAAGAAAACCTTCCACTAT
>CANYBF010363744.1:0-17587 GCA_948192965.1 Dalechampia spathulata
ATATATATATATATATATATATATATATATATATGGTATGAACTAAACAATGTATGTTTGTTGAACCAGGGACCCTATAAATGAATTGGAAAAAAAAATTTCCGCTCTATTTATAAATGTTTGGAATCCCTTGTAGGATGACTGTTGATTTTCTTGATGGAAAATTAGTAATTATTTTACGGGAGCATGTTACGCAGCCAGAAAACGTGATATCTTTGATAGTATTCTTTTGAAGGATGTCAGTTTTTTCGAATTGAGAAAGCTATATAAGTAGATTGATAAGGTAAAAAATTTATTTTTGTTAGTATTATATTATTAGTATATATGTGCATGAAATATAATATGGGGATAAAATTATAATATTAAAATTATACTAAAATTAAAAATAAAAATAATTATATAATTGAAAGAATTAAAAATAATTGTTGATGTATTGTTAAAATTAAATTTATTAGAAATATATTGTTATAATGAATAATTCATAGAAATAATTATGAAATAAATAAAATTGTTAGCAATTAATATTGTTAGTTTGGTTGTGTTTATTAAAAAAAGAAGGTTGTTCGTTAAAATAAATTGCTTGATTTATGTATGTTAATAAAAAGGTTTTTGAAAATAAAGTTATTAAATTATGTAATACATGATAATGTAATTTTGTATCAATTACATATGAAGATTAGTATTTTATATCATGTAAGTTATCGGGAGACATTGAGGAAGTCTGATTTAACGCCTAGTAATCCCCATCGGTATTGTCTTCATCACGTTGTCAACAATTATAACACAAAGTTTAAGAATGTGACAATGAAAAAATTACTTGAAAGAGCAGGTATGATATTCATTTGATGATGATGTAATTCTGTATGTTTCTTACATTTATGATTTGCATCTAACAATCAAATTAACTAGTGTGGGTTGATAAAATCAATGTAGAAAATTTAAGATTCATTAGGTAATTTGAAGTAAGACATCATAAGGTGAAGGAATAGATTTATAAAATTTCATGAGAGAAATGGACACTTTCTTATGATGAAGGATTTCGACATGGTGTGACGACAACGAATTATGTTGAAGCATGTAATACTATATTGAAAGATATATTGAATCTATGTCAGTTACAAGAATGATGTAGATATTGTTTGAGAAGCTTATCAACATCTTTGATAAACATCGTTAAAGATACATTGATGTAATTATTGGATGATATGTATCAAAACTCTAGAACATAAGGTTAATAAAGTCAATGGACATGAAATACAGAGATATGATCTTGAGAGGGGTATATTTTCTATTAAAATAGTTTACAATAATGCTACTAGAAAAAGGTAGCAAAACCAAAGTTGTCAATATATTAAAGAGGTCGTGTACATATGATAAATTCCAACGAAACAAAATTCCATACTCCCATGCAATTGCAGGTTGCATGAAATATAATATAAACTATACAAATTTTATTGCTCATTTTTACATGATTATTATTACCATGAAATGTTCGTCAACACCATTTATCCTCTAAGATATGAAGAATATTGGCTTAAATACAGGGGCTTGCCAATTGTAGTGAACTCAACATGAAAAAGGAAATAAAGGAGGCGCAAGTCTACTTGGATTTGAAATAAGATGGATTGGTCAACAGAAAGTTGATTTAGCTTTTGTATTAAATATGGCAAAATAGATCATAGTGCATGGTCATGTGGATGTAGTTGACTTATAACTTATATATTCATTTTCATATGATGTATAACATTCTTTATTTTTTTAAGATTTGTATTTTCTTTATTTTATTAAGATTTGTATTTTCTTTGTTTTATAAATATGTCATTATGTACTATCTTACCTTATGATGATTTCATATATAATTCTCTTTTTCATAATTACATTATTTAAATGGCTTATCTGTTATGTGTTATAAATTTTATTTTTTCAATATGGTTGGAGAACCCGAATAGAGATATTATATTCAACCATGACCTCACGATCCATTGTTATTATATTCAACTTGAGATTTCATATTTTGATATGTAGGTCAATGCCTAGGTCTTCAATTATAGATAAAACATATGCTTATGCAGTAATCGTATTGAAGATTTGCATCATTGTATAATTGACATCATTCATAATACATATTTCATCAGACTTCTTCATTTAGAACATTTCAATCTTGATTATCATTTGATCACTATATTAGTTGAGAGGTGAAGACCTAAAACTCATATATTACACTTACCCTAGGCGAAATACATGATGACATCATAAGATCTCATCATAATCACCGCACTTTCTATTGATGGTCGACCTCTTATTAGATAACTTAATCGTAACTGGTATGTAATATATACATAATTTCTTGGGGCTATTCTACTTAATGCTCAAACCATGTTTAGGCAACTATCTTAAGATTGATATATGGCCAAATATTTTATCCAATGAATATTGGTATAGTGAACTTATTTTATCTATCATTCTTGGAGGATCTCAAAACTATAAGATACTATAGTTGTGGCTTAGCATGTTTAGTATATAGGTACCATGAGCTTCGTGATTCTTGCAGATACTCATTGGCTTCCAAAATATTTGGACCTTTATTCTTGTTCCAAATTTGGGTATGAGAGAGATTATCATTTTTTATCTCTTACGACTAATCTTAATCCCCTTTCTCCTAATGCTCCTTATAGCAAAAGGTATTACATTAACTTCATTTATTCAAATTCTTTTGTTAAATTTTTATTGTTTTGAAATTCATCTGACTTCTATATTATATTATAGATGGAGTATTAGCAAGATAATTAACTATCCTTATCCTATTGATGATGACTCTATAAGACCTACATCTTCATATCCTTCATAACGTATTAGTTAACATCACCATTGACATTAGGATGTCCTCGTTCCACTGACAACATCTTGTCATCCAATTCCACCAATAATATCTTGTCATCCAATTCCACCAATAATATCTTGTCATCTTATTCCACCAATTTATTTACATAATTAACTCGAACCATTAGCTCCATCTTTTCCTTCAAATTTTAAGGTTAGACCATTTGCTCCATTTTATCCTCCATCATCCCAATCTTCATACTTTTTTCCATTTGTCTCACCATTATTTCAACCAAGACAATCTTCTTCATACATCCATTATTATTCATTCAATGATCGACACATTCTTTCCCATCAAGCCAACTCATTACCCCTAGCCTAGCTCTAACCTTAACCCTTATTGTTATCCATTCATTGCCTCAACTTCATAACAACCTGAACTATATTCTAAATATTTTCATTCAACTTATATACTTCTTGTGGTGCTACCATTCCTATTAATTATGGAGATCAACATGATGATCAAGCTAATGATGATGTTGGTGATAGTGCTAGACCTCGTCATTTACATGATTCTCACTATGTACACATGGATACCGATCATAAAAATACTATAAGATAAATAGGTCTTAGATCAAGGATCAGAAGAATAGGTCTTAGATTAAGGCATTTAATTATAGAATTTTGCAGTTTAGAGTATGATTTGTAAGTTTCATGCATATTAGTCTCAATCATGACCATTTTCTCATGTAATTCTTGTATATAAACTCTTTGGCTCATGTTTTATTAGTTTAGAAGAATATTTTATACATGAACTTGATGTTTTCATGTGATACGAGTCGTGTCAAAGCCAACATGACTCAAGTTTATCTAAAAAATATAATGTATTTCATGAATGTGTATGACACGAGTTGTGTCATGGCTAGTACAAGTTGACATCTTTACATTTCATCATCAAAACTTAACATGACTTGTGTTAGATGCAACATGACTTATGTTGGATCTTTTGGCCATGATTTTCCATGCATCTTAACTTTGAATTCAAGCCATTATATCATATTTTGAATCACCGAGATGATTCATACAAAAATAACTTTCTTTTATGTAGTTTTCATCTGAATTAGAGGGTAGTTTTTCAGGGGGGACATCATTATCATACTATTATGATTAGCTTATCTTTCTCTCTTGCTTTTGAATCAATTTTGATTAGTAAAGGTTAGCTTCTTTTTTAATATTTTCCTAAAATTTATCCTACTTTAGTAGTTTTACAAGTATTGGATGTGAAGACATGAATAATTAAAGCAAAGAGGAAAAAAAGCAACAAATATTCGAATTAGTTTGAGAAGCAAAGCCAATTTATGTTTTACTATCTTAATTAACTATTATGGTCCTATTCCTTTTCAATATTCTTTCACTTTATAACTCATTTTCTTTCATTATGCTTTAGTACTTTCTTGGATAGAGTTAAGACCCTATGCTTGTGAATAGTTTATTACTTTTTATCTATTAATCTATTTAAAGTGTATCATGTTCCTATGTTGTTCTTATTGATTATGGAAATATGCTTGATGATAGACCCATTGACTTGCTTTTCCCCAAAAGATTAGTTGGTTGCTTTAAAAGAATTATTAGCTAATTGGAATGAACATAAGAACACCATTTGGTTAATTACCTAAACATAAGAATTAATTAAATAGAGGCTCTAGTGTTGGATGTATGCTTATTCATTAAAATTGACCTAAAAGTTATGGAAGTAGATATTAGCTTGATTCTAATAGATTATCTATCATTTGAAAGAATGATTGATTACCTGGATAAATCCCTTGAATCGTTGTTAGATAATATGAATTGCATTCTCATGAGTGTTTTCTCAACCTTAGTTTATATATATTAATGTAGTCATATTTATGCATTACTTGATTAACTTAATTTCTTTACCTAGATTTCATATGTCATGGTTTATTAGTATTTTCATTTGCAATAATCAAATTTTATCAAGTTTGATTACCTAAATAATCAATGAAATCAACAACTAGTACTTAACTTACTATTGGTCCTAGAGAATATACCCTTGCATTGTATCACGATTAATTTAAAACTTAATCAATTAAAAATAAGAACAAAAATTAATTTAAAACATAACAAAGATGAATACTCTTAAAAAAAAGACTAAAGAAAGGGAAGAAATGGAAAAATGAAGAAGAATGAGAAATAGAATAGATAGAAATAAGAAGAATAAAAATGTCAGAAATAAAGAAGTAAGATCAGCAAAAATAAGAAATGGGGAAAAATTGAAAGAAAATGAAAAGAAAAGATGAAAAAAAGTCATATAATGATAACAAATTTAAACTTTTCCATAAAGTTTATGTAATTATCTTATAGTGAAGATAAGGAAATCAAGTAATAATCAAATGTTATGGATTGACTCAATGCATTATAAAACTGAGGTATATGCATCTCTAGCTATCAATTAATTTCGAAAGAGTTCATGTTACAAACTAAAATTTAAAATTAATAAAAGAGAAAAAATAATTCAAAATATAAATATGATAAAAATTTAATTTAAAAGTTAAAACTGACAATTTTTTAAAATAACATCTCAAAATTTGATAATTTCCAGAGCAATCATTTTTTATATTATTTAAGCAATCATGACATTAATGTAAATAATAGAAATTAGGTGACATTTTGTTAATTTCCTAATCTTAATATCACCCAAATTTCTCATGTACAAATTAGACATCCAGAAATAATAGTGAGCAGTAGCAAGGGGCAACGAACTAGAGTCGGAGTCTTCTTTGCTTTGCTAATTGCGCAACTTCTTTGGAGAAAAACCAAGAAAGAAAGATGAGAATTGGAACTGTAAGAAGTATAGTTGGTTCACTATCAAGAACCTTAAAGTCGGGCACCTCAATGAAACCATCTTTAACCTGTTATCAATCTTCAAAGCTTGGTGATGGGTTTAGCATTAGCTGGTCGTTTCCGCCTCAAGCTGGCTGGGTTCATCGTCATCAATTCTCTAGGCATTTTAGCATATTCTCTGAATCGACCCATTTCGATAGCTTGACCGATTCTCGCTTTCCGAAGCGAAGACCTCTTGATAAACCTCGTCGTAAAAGATCAAGCATTAAACCTCCTGGTACTATCTAATTAATGATATTAATTCCTTCTTTCATTTCATTATGTGCTAAAATTTTGCTTCTAGTCTATGTGGTATGGTTTTTAGGCAGTTGAGTTTGGAGTTATTGACTTTAAAGTAGCAGCAGCCGCTAGTTGTTCGATGAATTGCCCCAACGAAGCCATTTTCAGTTTTGATTTTTATTTTATGTAATATGAAAACATGTGATTCGTATCCTTTTATTGATTACAATCAAGATTTTCTGCCGTTAAAGAAAATACTTGATTTATTCTTTCTTGTTTATTCTACAGCTTTTGCATCATAATTGATACTATTTCTATGGGGTACATGGGTTTAGTCTACGGTTTTCTTTTTTAGCTCTTTAGAAACTGAGTTTTAGAATTTACTCAAAGCTAATTACTTTCATTTGTATGTGGACACATTGTTGGTGTCTCCAAATGCTTAATTCGATTAAAAATTGCAGGGCCTTATGCTTGGGTTAAGCATGTAACTGGTGAACCCGTTCAAGCAAGTAATCCTAATAAAGGAAGTGTCAAGAGAAGGAATGAGAGAAAACGTATTAAATTACGCCATGCTTTTATTAAGGTATGCTGTTTCTCTGAAGCTTAACTTTTCAGTGTTTCATTGAGAAATTTACGGTGTTTAAACTGGTGACAGAAACTATCATTCTGTTTCCATTGCTTATTATGGTACTGGGTGATTCAAATGAATTCCATAAATTTTGTGGAATTTATTCGTAAATCTCAAATAAATGTATTTGGTTTAAATGAACTTTAAAGTTTTTATACTAAAATACTCCATGAGAGTTTATTTGGAAACTGAATGAATTTATCGAGACAAAGCCTAACTTGCACTTTTCTTACAACATAGTTTCTCTCTATCCACTTTGTTTCTTCCTTTTGTTCTGGTAGAGTTCTTGGCCTTTTCATTATGGCATTCTGGACAGCATTGTTGTTCTCATTCCAGAATTTGTAGGTGGTTGAAGCAATATCAGTGTGCATTTTTGTTTCAGAGTATTGTAACTTTAAAACTGGCTTTGAAGTGATTTCATAGTGAGAAATTCATGTTGAGTATATTATGAAAGTGGGTGAGTAAACTAATATTTTTGGGGGCTCTTTGTCACTTAGACATGGTGGTCAGGGTCAAAAAAAACCGTCACTGTTCAGAATGAAGATTGTTCTTAGTGGTGACTTAAATCTGGAGCGAACATAACCCATGTTATAGATGTTGTTCTTAGTGGTGAGAGCATGTTCGGAATGAAGATTGTTCTCTTCTAATTGACCTCAGGATTGTTTTTCCTTTCAACTTGTCCTATTTTTTGCTATTGTATATGGTAACCGCGGTCTGTAACTTCACTGTTTTGAAGTACATGATTTTGCTACCTGAAGCTTTACCAACTTCCTTGTGCCTTGAACGTATCTGATATTGAGTGCTGACCACGCCTTGGTAGCTGTGGTGAATTTCTTCTTGCAAGCATCAAATTAGAATAAAAATGTTTTTGATTTAAAAGGCTTCAGAAAGAGCACGTTATATTTTGTATTTTTTAAAATTTCTCAACCCATTTTCTTTTGTCATTTTGAATGGAAACCTGAGGTGTTGGTTTGAATTTCAACAGGCAGAGGCGAAGAAGCGGAAAGCTCAGTTGCAGGAGGCTAAAAAGAAGAAACTTATCAGAAGGGTAGAGCGTAAGATGGCTGCAGTGGCAAGGGATAGAGCTTGGGCACAAAGATTAGCAGAGCTTCAGCAGCTTGAGGAAGAGAAGAAAAAATCAACAGCATAGTTCTTCCTGTCACATTTCTCTGCAAGTCCTTGATATTACGTTTTCCCCATTGAGCTTCTTAACGTTCTTGACATGCTACTTGTTTTATTATTTTCTTTTGTTTCACTGAGCTAGTTAGGCATTGCTGATAGTAATGGTCTTGTTCTCCTAAAACATATTTGGTTTTGTGACAGAAAAATTTTGAACTGTGGATGACAGTTCAGGATTAGTAAAGTGCAATCAGCAGCTGTAATGGGGTTGTTTCAGCTAGTTCACCTCGGGTCAGTTGTTGAAAATAAGTTATTTTTTGTTGATACATGGAGCAGTGACACTGCTTGCAGGTTACGTTCATGTTTTTTCATGAAGCATGCAGTTGGTGTCATCACCAGAAAGAAATCAATTGTTTTTGTTATCTTCGGATACAACCAAAAGGGTTTTCATGTTCTTTGCACATAAATCGTTGTGACAATTTTAATAGTCGTCTGCTTCAAAGATGAAGTTTACTATTTGGGCCTTGTAATAACTACTAATAGACATTCTTATAATCATATAAGAAAGAAAAAAAAAACGCTAATTGCATACTTCGATCCTTAATTATACCATTACCTTTGAATTTATTTTGTAGCTGATTCTTTTTTCCTCTATATTTTTATTTTTTCTTACCTTTTTAATTTATTTTTTAAATTTTTTCTTCCTCTTTCCCCTCTTCTTTGTCTATTCACTTTTTGTTCTCCTCTCCTTGCTCTCTCTTCGCTCTTCTTCAGATTAATTTATTTTTTTTCTTCAAATTAATTTCTTTTTATTTTTATTATTTATTAATATATACTCTAGAATAGATATATATATATATATATATATATATATATATATATATATCATATATTTGAAATAAAAAATAATGAATATAGTAAAAAAATATTAAAAAAATGAAAACTCATAATCAATTTACATAATAAAAATTGAAAAAATTTATGAATTAAAAAAAAAAAAAGAAAAGGAAGAGAATTAGAAAAAAAGGAAGAAAAACAGACGAAGCTAGAGAAGAAGGAAAAACAATACGAACAAGAGAAAACAACACCAATTGGATCTTGCATGCAAACATTTTCTGTATTGTATATGGATTCATAGTAAAATTTACTTTTACTTATTTTTGTAGAAATTAAACAAAACAAAAATTATGTAATGATCTCGTTGTTTGTTTTCGTGGTCTAGCAAAAGAAATTAATTGATCTGATCGTCTTATCGATCAGCCTTGACAAGATTGCCGCCGGAATTTCCGAAACATATGCATACAACTTATTTGTGTTTGATCGTATTATTGATCAGTCTTGACAAGATTGCCGCCGGAAGAACATGAAATGTCATGTTTCCGAAACATATGCATACACATGGAAATGTTTGATCAATTCTTACTAATGCTTATAGGTGCAGTTGAATCTTTGCATCAATCGGAGATCTAATTTCCCATGGCATCTCGAAGGAAACATCCAAAATAGACATACAAAATAAGAGAGTCTGTTCCAAAATTTCAAGTACAAAATTTCCTAGAAACAACTTCTTGTAATGCTCAGATAAGTGCTTCTGCTCCTGCTATTAAAGCTGAGGAGCAAAACATAACTTTAGCTACACCATCGCAGAGGTGACCCGCTTCATCTCTGCACACAACAACAAGACCTACTTTACCCTTTTTTGAATCAAAAGCTGCATCAGAGTTAAGTTTGAGCATATCAAAGGGAGGAGGTAACCATCTTTGAAGTTGAAACTGATCTCTATGATTTCCTGAAAATGTGGCTAACCTGTCATTGTTAGTCATAGAAATTAGTTGATATTCTACCCTTGCTTTGAAGGCAGCAAACACCGTCAAAATAGGATTGCGAGAAACAATATTGAAAATCATGGCATTTATGCTGTTCCATATTTACCAAAGCAAGTTTGCAACAAAAGACATTATTTCATTTGCTATATGATGAGATAGAGAGCGGTAAAGCTCATTAATCCAATGTTGAATGGTTAAGAAACCAATCGAATTAGGTTTGTGACCTAAATGAGAAGAGAACCAAGATGCTTTTGCATGATCACAGAAGAATAACAAGTGTTCAACTGATTCAACTTACTGCAAACATACCTAACAAGTTAGGGCAAGAATGACTCTTCTTTTGTACAAATTTTCACATGGAGGAAGAGAATTATCAATGGCTCTCCAAAAAAAGAGTTTCAAAATGTATACATTACATATTAATTGTCGTATATATTTATATATACATTTCAATATAATTTTAATATATATAAAATTATATTGGGACGGGGAGGGATCCTAGTTGGGTGAGGAGTATGATATTTGTCCCCGCTCCATCTTTGCCTTCCTGTCTCATTCCGATTAGGTTTTCATATGGTTACAAAAACTTTACAAAAAACTGCATCCCTGATCTCTAAAAATAGTTTTAAATATCGTTGGTTGCAATAGGTAAGAAAATGAAAAGAACATGGTTTGAACATGTTGTTACTGTCATCCCAACGCAGCTGAAGTTTTAAAATACGAAAGGGTTGGATTAATATAGCATGTTAAGTTTGCAACACTTTCAACAACAAATTACTCAAGAATATCATCAGTGGTAGAAAGCTCCATCTATGACTTTGCAAAGCTTGTTAAGTAGGAATTTTTGTGGATTATTGCACTGAGCAACATATTTATACACCAACGTTAATGGATTCTTTGGTTCATATATGATTTTTGTATTGTATGGTAGTGCAATTCTGACAAGCATTATAGTCAAAACTTCAATAAACTAGCCCTACAAATTTCTGGTATGAACAAACAAGTTACCACAAAACTAGCTAGAGATAAGGACTACGATGGCCACATAGCAGTAGCATGAACAACTCAACTCTCTCACCCACTTTCCAAATAATTTATTTCCTTTTATTTTCACTATTATTTGCTTGATTTGCCTTGTAGTTGATACAAATTCACATTAGGGATAATGTGAAAATTAAGTGTAAGGAGGAGAATGCGATTTTTGTTGCAAGGGTTGTAATTGCTAGTTTGTGAATGATAGGGTGTCATGATTGTGATAATTATTCTCTTTTCAATATTCTTATTCATTCTGTGATTAGTGACCTAAATTTCAATTTCTATGATTTGAAATTGATGTTCGTATGCAATTTACATGAGTAGTAAATCCTGTTTTTCCATGATATATAATAATTTTAAATATTTTAATTTGAGTTTAGAATACATATGTTTTAATTAAGGAATAAATTTTTGCTTGTCAATTTGTTAATATACGATGAAACTTCTTTTAGTTAAGAATGCAAAGGAGTTGAGTTGAGTCGAATTTTATCTTGTTTATGCTCAGCTCATCTATAATTGAACTAGCTTGAGCTAAGTTTTTTAAATTTTTTGATATATCACAAACTTAAATGAGCTTAATCAAGCTTTAAACAAACTGAATAAATATAAATTATAAAATAAGTTATTTATTTCTTATTTAAAAGAATAAAAGTAGTTGTTAATAAAAATATTATATTTTACAAATATTTATGATTTTACATTAATAATTAAATTAACAAATATTTTTATACATTTATATAATCATAAATTTATAGATTATATATCTAAAATTAAATTTTTTACATAAATGAACAAGTTTCTTATAAGCATTTTATTGAGACAACTCACAAGCTTAAATGAGTCGAGTATTATCTAGCTTGAGCTTTGCTCATTTATTAAACGAGCTTGGATGAGTTTTTATCCAATCGAGCTTTGAATAGCTTGGCTCATCTATACCCCTAGTTTCACTTGTCAAGTATACTTGAAGTTATTCTTAAATTTTTTTGAGGTATCTAGGGATATATAAATATACGTGAAAGAAACAATTTTTAAATTATGGTTTACCAATATTGATTGATGCAAGCGATACAATATTTATGTCCTTTAAGCTAATTTTTTGTATGAAAAATTTTGGTATAAACACCGTTGATAGTTCAAAACATGGCACAAAAAAATAATTTACCATCATTAATTAGATTGGATGGTTTAGACCTACTACCTCTTGGTATATATATATATATAAAATTCTAGATTAATTAAATATATTTAATTGATCTATGAAATTATTAGATTAAATAATTATTTTAATCTTATAAATGAAATGTATTTTATGGATCAATTAAAATAAAATTTTTGATTTATAAAATAATTTCATTAAATGATTATTTTAATCTAATAAATTAAATAAGATTTTAGACCAATCAAATTATTAAGTTTATTATCGGAATTTAAATTATTTTAATAGTCAGATAAATACTATTAAAATAATAAATAAATAAAGTGATAATTATTTTGATAATTTTATCACTTTAAAGTAATAGGATAAGGGTTCAATCTTCAAACTCCTCTCCTTCAAATCACTATAAATAAGAGAGCTCCCTTATTCCAAAACACATTAAGCTAGAACCTAGAAACAACAATTAGCTCTTAAGTTTATCAAGGCATTCAACAAGTCCTCAAGGTGTTCTTCAAGATCTTCAAGGCGTTCTTTCAGTTCATCAAGGCATGAATTAAGTTCATCAAAGTGTTCTTCAAGATCTTTAAGGCATTTTTTAAGTTCATCAAGGCATAAATTAAGTTCATCAAGGTGTTCTTCTCAAGGTGAAGTTTGATTCAAGATCAAGACCTTAAAGCACTTAAATCTCATTCTTTGCCAAAATCAAAATTTAATTTAAGATTAAGCTACAAAAAGTCATTGAATGAAGTTCTTATTTTTGAGATTCAAATAAAAGGATTTAAATTATTTATGATAAGAATTTTATATTGGAGATTGTAACCTGCTATAAATTAATAAAATTTATTTGTTGTTCAATTTATAATTTAATATTATTTTATTTTATAGATTTTGTGGTAATTTTGGCATGCCTAGTAGGACCTCTCTACCTTTCATCTTTAATTTCAAAAGTCAAATCTTCAACATTGGTAGCATCCAAGAAGAGGGACTTAATGGCACCAAGGAAGTACAACCTTCGCTTAAGAGTTGCTCAAGTTCAAACTTCTATCTCATTATTTGGTAGGTTAAATATTGATGATAGTCCCAACATCATGACAAAGATAAAATTGATTATAATGTTGTAGAAGCAATAACAAATGATGCCTTGACCAAAGCAAGGGTAAAAATGGAAGTGTTAAAGAAAGTTAGTTTTTAATCCTTATTAAAGTCTTGTGACAATGAAAAAGGTTAAGGTGGAAGTTTCAGTTTGCAATCAACCTTTCAAATTTCTTCTCTAAATAGTCCCAATGGCACTATGTCCATGATAGTGACCAACACTACTTCATTGAAAGAACAAATTACCAACTTAATCAAGTTGGTGGAAGAGCTCATTAGTGAGACCAAGGAAAAAGATGATGAAATTATATCTTTAACCATGATGCTGATAAGTATGATTATGAAGGTTATTGCTAATAGAGCATTTA
Source organism: Dalechampia spathulata (assembly GCA_948192965.1). Taxonomy (NCBI): domain Eukaryota; kingdom Viridiplantae; phylum Streptophyta; class Magnoliopsida; order Malpighiales; family Euphorbiaceae; genus Dalechampia; species Dalechampia spathulata. The sequence continues at coordinate 13,186 of CANYBF010363744.1, forward strand.
ATCCACTAGCTAGTCAAGAAAAAGAAGAAGGCACTTTTGTAACAAATGCTACAGGTAGCACTCAAGTAGTGGCTAATAACCCGATCTTGACAGCTCAACTGGAAGACACCTTTCGGATGCGATTTCCTTGCCAATATATCTTTCTCAAATAGGCATGAATTAGTAGAATTTACCAAGACTAATAAGTTCTCCATAGCTTTACCATTTACTTCAATACATTTTTTAAACAAACTAAATGTCCATTCCCAACTTATACCATTTCATTTCCAATTTTCAACAATGAAGAGATCTTGGGCTTTAGAGATGTTAAAAAGTTGAGAAAAAATAACCTCAACACACTGCTCTAATAACAAGACATTGTACTAGAACTTCTTATCTTTCCCATCGCTCATACAAAATTTAAATTCAGCTCTAATGAGCTAAGATATATAATCATGTACAAGGAGAGAATTTGAGATGCCTTTCCATACGTAAGAAGGCTTTTCCATGGAAGCATGAAATCAAATCTGATGATGAGGACCATATTTGTTTAAAATGACCATCTTTTATAAAGAATTTTCTTTGGTTTTGAACTGTAAATGTAAGTAACCAATTGATATTAAATGATATAGATTATAAGCATTCAATGAAGAGCAAATGAATTTTTTCAAGTAAAAAGTGAAGAACTGAAGTGTTATTCTTCATTCATGTAATACTAAAGGAGAGTTACATAAAAAACCAGCTTTCTGCTTCAATATATACAATAAAAGAAAGCAGTTAAGACCAACTATTCTACCTAATTTAGTACATTACACTTACTACATGACAACTATTGAATTTACAAGTTAACTACTATACTTAACTAATACATCATAACAGTAAACTAAATTTACAATAGAATTAATTCCCTTAGTAGATATTTGGATTTGAACCAAACTAATCTAAAGAGGTTTCTAATGCAATTTCAATCCTAACATTCTCCTCCTTGAAATTGCCACTTGAAACTCTAATGACTGCTTCAGAAAGTTGATTTTAAATCTGGAATGAGGCTTTGTCAACAAATATGCCAATTGCATTTATGAATTGGAATCCTTTAATTTGATTAAACACTACTTCTCAGCCTTACGTATATCATGAAACTTCATATTAATATGCTTAGTTCTACCATGTTACATAGGATTTTCTGCTATAGAAATGGTCAATTTATTATCATAATAAATCATGATAGTATCCTTTTGCTTCATCCCTATATCCTCTAACAATTTCCTTAACCAAATAACATGATTAGTGGCAGCAACAAGTGCAATATATTATGCCTCTGTAGAAGACTATGCTATAATTAGCTGCTTCGTTGAATTCCAACAAATGGCTCTTGAGCCTATATTAAATACAAAACCTAATGTGCTTCTTGAATCATCAATGTTGTCTACCCAATCACTATCTAAAAATCCTTCAAGAACAACTGGTATTCCTTAGGTGAACATAACACCATTCTTTGTTGTCCCTTTAAGATACTTAAGAAATCTTTTTGCTACTCCTAAGTGAATCTCAATTGGTGCAACCATGAATCGTGAGAGGTAACTTGCAAGAAACATCTAATATACTTTAGTAGCAGTTAAACACAATAAACTGCCTACTATACTTTAATAAACAGATAAATCTTCCAACTTTATTCCAACTTCCTTTTATAGTTTTTCATTAAGAGCCAAATGAGTTGAAATCTCTTTACAGGACTTCAACTTAAATTTCTTTAGTAAATCTCAAGCATACGTCTCTTGATTTATAAGAATTCTGAATTCACCTTGCTGTATTTCCATCCCCAGAAAATAACTCATAAGATCTAAATTTGTCATTTCAAATACCTCTCTCATTTTCTTCTTAAACTTCATAATTTCTTCAAATTTTACCCTTATTACTAACAAGTCATCAATATATATAGATACTAGCAACTGAATTTTTTTCATTCTCTTGCAATAAACATATAGTAGCCTCATTCACACTTTTTTTAAACCCATTTTGTATAATATGAGAGTCTATTTTTTTGATACGAGGCCCTCAGTGCTCGTTTAAGGCCATAAAAGGCCTTTTTTAGTTTATAAACTTTCTTTTCTCTTGGCTGCACTTCAAAACCTTTAGGTTGATGTACGTAGATCTCCTCCTGAAGTTCACTATTCAAGAAAGCTAATTTGATATCCAGTTGATGCACTTGCTAGTTACTTTGAGCTATAACTGCCAACAGAAATTTGATAGTGTCGTGCCTGGGAACTAGAGCAAAAGTGTCTCCATAATCCACTCTAGAAACTTGTACATAACCTTTGACCACCAATCTGCCTTTGAACTTATGAATAGACCCATCTGAATTAAATTTAATTATATAAATCCACTTTACTTCAATGGCATGCTTAGTTTCAGGAAGATCTACAAGCAACCATGTATCATTCTTTTCTATCATGTGAATTTCATCTTTCATAACTTCAACCCATTCTTGTGACTTTACTACTTCAGTAAAAGTTATTGGCTGATAAAACACAAAATTACATCTCTCAAACACATCTCTAAGAGCTCTAATCTTTACTATTTCTCCATTTATGATATCAAACATATAAAATTCAGGTTTGAATTGATTCTGTTCATCTACTGTTATAACTTGAATTTCTTGTGGTTCATGTTTATGCACTTCCTGTTTCTAAAAATTCTAATAAGAGTCTTCATTGCAAATAACATCCCTATTAATCATAATTTTCCTTAATTGAACATCATACACCCTATAGCCTTTGGATTCTGCAGCATATCCAATTAAGACACCTTTTGCAGCCCTTTCATCAAGTTTTCCTCTCTTCATTACTAGAACTTGGTAAAAACATAATGAACTGAATATTCTCAAGTGCTTCACGCTTGGTTTTTGATTTGTCCATGTTTCAATTAGTGTTCTATCGTCTATAGCCTTGGTCTAAAGCCTATTCAGTAAATAAGCAGTAGTCAAAATTGCTTCTACCTAAAAGCACTTTAGTACCTTCTTCTTAAAGAGCATGCACCTGGTCATCTCCATTAGAGTTTTGTTTATCCATTCTGATATGCCATTTTGCTATGGTAAATATGCTATTATCAATTAATGTACAATACTAGTAGTTTTGTAAAAAGATTGAAAATCTGCAGAAATATATTCACCCCCATTATCAGTTTTAAGAACTTTAATAAAGCTCATACTTTATCATTTAATAAGGGCCTTGAAAGTCTTGAAGATTCCAAATACATCTCCTTTATTTTGAGAAAGTACACCTATGTCATTCTTGTAAAATCATCTATAGAAATAACAAAATATTTGTTACCATTTAATGAGATGGTTTGCATTGGACCATACAAATTAGACTATACAATTTTTAACTTGCTTCTAGCTCTATGCACACCCTCTTTTGGAAATGGAAGTCTTGTCTACTTCCCTAACTTGCAACTTTCATATATATGTTGTATATCAGTAATTTGTGGTAAATCATAGCACATCTCAAAACTTGTCATATGCTTCAAGAGTTTTCAGGCTAAGATGATTGTACCTTTTATGCCATTTAAGCATTCTTCTTCATAAACTACATTCAACTCCTCCTTTATGACTTCAAGTTTCAAATAGAAACTTTTTGCAAACATTTTTAAAGTAATAAGTTTTTTATCTTCCTTATCTACTATAGAGCATATATTATCTTTAAAATAAACTCTATACCCATTATTTACCATCTAAGGAACACTAAGCAGATTCTTGTCTAACTTAAGAATGAATTTATGATAAACCTCATACCTAGATTTATGTTAATGGCAATGACTCCTCTTCCTTTTGCAAGCAATACAACACCATTCTCGATTCTGACCTTAGCTATCACATTCTGGTTAAGCTGATAAAATAAATTGATCTTTGGAGTCATATGACTGGTGCACCTGCTATTAATTAACCATATGGACTTATGTATTGCATCAGAATCTTCCATTGCCATAAATAAACATTCTGGTTCTTGTTTTTGCTCCTCTTCTATCATATTCACCTCTTATTTTAGTTGTTGATTTTGCTTTTATTTTACTTTACTGAATCTCTGAGTGTGACCCATCTTTTTACAAAAATAGCATTGAAATTTTGGTTTATTTTTAAACCAATAATCACTTTATCAATGATTGGTTCCCTTGCAATGCACACAAGGAGGAAACTTGCTGCTTTTTTTAACTTCATTTGTAGCAGTCTTCATCCTCTCCATGTCATGTCCGTATTTATAGCATCCTTACGTGTTTGCATTTTATGCATAATTTAGAATGATTGAATGAGTGATGCATGAAATGCATGATTAAGTTATTATTGGTAAATTTCATGCTATGTTATAAATGCATGAATAAGAGATGAATAAAGGAAATTCCATTAGACATGGAAATTTGAAGGGATAGA